>JAPTHN010000003.1:45368510-45608510 GCA_026936325.1 Platynereis dumerilii | reverse complement strand
ATTAGCCGACCAAGTGCAAAGCCCCATTCTTGCATTCATCCATCCACTTCTGCTGGGAGGAGCAGAGATTTTGTTTCACTTTGATTCATGGAGCAGAGATTTTGTTCTTCCTTCGTTCATGTTACGGAAGTGGTCCTGACTAATTAATGTAGATGAGGATTGAGTGGTCAATTGGTTCGCTTTTGGTTGCCAGTGAACATAATTTGTTAAAATAATATTGTTTTGCCCAATTTAAGAATTGTCATTTGAGTGTCCTATCACAAACAGGGGGGGGAGTCAAGAAAATTACAGTTGGGGGGGGGTCTATCGGGTTATCGCGTCACAGAACGCATAGCTGTCAACATAACGGGACTACGTGCTGATATAATTAGCGTGTGAAGATACAAAAAATTCATCTGGTGGATCCCCCCATTCCCTCCTGCATCCTCACAAACATGCATGAAGTAGATATTTCTAAAAAGTGCAGCCCTACATCAATATTAATCCCCAAGTTCCTATTGACAGGTGTGATAACTTCAAAGAAAACCACATGTACCTTGTGTACTAGTTACATTGTTTGCTACAAAACAAGTGAGACTATTTCAGGTGTGATGCCATGGTCACATCATTATTGTCTGATAGACTATTTATTAAAAATGTTAATAAAAGTCCCAGAATCGCAGCTGCTTCCTGAGCTAATGCAATTCTTCGCTTTTCTCCGTGTTGATTAAATTGCTATCAGGTAAGAAACGAGGAACATTCAACTTTCGAAGAAATCGGGTCTATTCATTCGCTGCATGAAGATATTGTGAACTGCTGGTTTCATTAATAATGTGAAATTGCTCGCATTATCTCAATTTTTGTTATTGGAATTGGCTATGGCCCCAACTAAATGCTTTATAATGGCGGAACAGAAGAAATCAGTTAGAATCATGATAATTTGAGAGTAAATACTGCTCTGAGGGATAATTTCATATCTTGGCGTCATTAGATTTTTATCGCTCTTTAGAAAAATTGACATTGCAAGTATCCATATGGAAATTGTTGGCTGAAATTGCTTTATTTCAATAAAACTATTCTTTCTATTTCTTTTCAAATTGTCTTAAATTTGGTTGTTTTAATTAAAGCGAATGCATGGTTATTTGAGCTGAAATTGAGTCATTGAAAGATCATAGAAAAGGCTTCTCGAACAAAGATATTAAAGATTAATCTGGAAAGAACAATTACAGATAAATTTCATTATTAAAAAGGAAGATGAAAGAGCCTTATTATTGTCATTTATGATATTTTACAACGGTTTAAGTAGATTAGATTTCAATTATTTTGCCTTAGGATTGCCTTTATCAAATATTTTGGTGTTCTTGTCTAAAGAGAAAGATTGTCGACAATAAGCCTGTTTCGAAGATTTAATTTTCATATAGTTCTATCTTGTTTACAGCAGTTTATTATCTACATTGAAAAAAGGAGCATTTTTATAAAGAAATTTGCACTTTGTGATTCTGATGCCGATAATGTCATGATCAAATCATTAGTTTCAATTGAACTGTCATTTAAGGAGACCGATGCTGCTTGTTGATCACACACGAACAAAAGGAGGTCGAGATAGATGTGATTCTAGCGCTCAAATCACTTATGACACACCATTTTTATCATGGCTGATCAAACAGCTTCTGTGGTCAATGCTTAAAGAATGATAATGACACATGATCCTCTATGTCATGACTCATGAAGTGCAGTGGTCCTCTGACTCCTCACTTTCTCCAGGGGAACTTCTATAAAGCCTTTGTAGCAGCTATAACTTATAAGGAAGCTGTTGCCAATTGCAAACTAAATGCAAAGAGGTCTGTTATTGGGAAATTATGTTTGTTTTCAGGACTTCTGTACCTTTTAATTACTTTGATCTTACATTTGATGACGGAGGAACAGAAATATAAGTCTAAAAATAAAATTGAAATTTCGAAAGTAATGTTACGAGCAATGGAGCGTATTTAATATTACTTACATGGCCTTCAATTTCTTAAAAGAACACTCAGGAACTTTCTTACTTTGTCTTAGAATTTCTCAAAAAGACTAGATTGCCATTAAGTGTAGTGGCATAAATTGGATGTGAGTTTCTTTGCATTCTGGCTTTTTCGCAGATTAACTGCCAGACTTGCGTCGAAGTTTAAAGCTGTCGAGAATTAGCGGATTTGTGTTACTTTCATCTTTCTCAACTTGAGGTGGTTTGATGAGGCTTTTTTATGGCTGTTGAATCTCCCCAGTGAGTGTGAAATATTGATGAAATGATGTGGAATCATTAAATCTCTTTTGAAGGAGATTTTTTTTCAATGATTGAAGAAGCTGGCATTTGTTTATGTCCTGGAATTGAGACTCCATAAGATAAACTGTCTGCGATTCAAGAGTGTTATGACTTTGGTTGTGCAAGTAACTTATTACTGCAGTCCGTTTAAGTTATTAATTTAGAAGCATTTGGGAGTTTCATGCTAGGCATGATCACTAATTCACTGAATACTATATGCTGCAAGCAGTCTGGTGAAAATGAGAACTGCATGCTGCTGCCACCTGGCACAAAAGTTGATTTTGTATGCTACATCATTGCTGTCCCAAGAAATAGTTCCAATTTCATTGCACATTCACAAAATGTCTATTCAACATTGATGTATACCAGAGTCAGACTCGGCAATCACATTCTCTAAGGAAGTAGACAAGGCCATCAGCACACTCAGAAACAGCCCCGGTGTCTTCCGGACAAAATTGTGTGTGTTCCTCTGATCGAAATGATGTGGACGCTCGCGGGAGCTCGCGGAATAGCACAATAATCACTATAGGTGGCAACACAAGACGGCATATGTTCTGATCTGTGGCAATGCAAGAGCAGTCCACTTGTAGACAGTGCTGCAAGTTTAAACCTCAAAACTTTTGAGAACACGGAGTTGGACATACTGAGACTCCAGAATCCATTTGCCATTATCTGCAAGCACTAGGCAGCTTTGATATAGCTACAGCCCTCTAAAACAATTCTTGCTGCCTTCATGAGATTTCAGGAATGAAATATAAAAGAGACCATGTGCGAGATCTTTTAGTTGTGGCGCTTTTACATTAATACATGATTCAAGGGCTGTCTCGACAACCATACCCGAACGACATTTAGTTCTTGGAACGTTCCACGACATTCTCGATATTATATGATAATGGCTTTGTCATATGCGGACAGCTGTAGTCTTTATTGTTATGGAGATCTTTTATTCCTTAGAAAGTTCTGCGAATCATGCATTCAGATTTCTGCATCGCTGCTGCAGCTTTCTGAAGACAAATTGATGAATATAACAATAACGTAAGCTGCAAACATTTGGCTGCGATACACATGTATGATCAACAATAAGCTGAATTTATGCAATGCATCCCTGATACAATGTAACATCTGTTTGCCACAGGAATTGTATTCAATGCTGATTACAACAATGAAAATACTCGAGAGATGGCTGAAGTGCAGAAAAGTTTTTGCATTGTTTTCGTTTCAATCACTTCTACAATTTGTATTTCATATGAGTCTTTATGTGGCAATATATATTTATTTGTAACTGGGTCAACCACAAAAGGAAATGTTTGAATCATGTACAACAAAGAAAAAGAAGCTTGAAAGGCTACAAAAAGTTGAGAAAATCATATCCAAAACTGCTGTGCAATATCTAACACCTATGTACTGTGTTCTGGTTTCTTCATGGATAAAATGCTATGCAATAAATTGAAAAGAAACTCATGCTTATTCAAAGTGCTGTAACTCAAGTTTGAAGCTATGCAAATTGCAATAAATATACATTGAGGCTGTGGGCATGAGAAGCTACTGCATTGTTCAATCACAGGCTCATAGCTTCTTGCTGTGAGCTCCATATGCCTGTGTAGATGCCAATCCCTCCTTTCTCTCCTGGTCTTTGTGATACTAACTCACTAAGCCAGCATGCACTACTAGTCTGAATCACATCCATATAAAAGCATTATCAGTATTAGCTGTGTTGTATTAGTTTTCCTGATTTGGCAATGAAAAGAACAAGTTACCAAACAGTGACAGGACTAGAGTCTCTCCATTCGATAAGGCTGACGGTCCAAGGACGCGCCATGTCTAAGAAAGTGCTCCCTCAGGAGAAAACTGTGTTACAAATGCCCACATTGATTGCCATCTTCTGTTCTCAGCTTGGATTATACTCTTTCCTTCATTGAAATAATATACACTCAGGGTGAGCAAAAACACAGCTGGATGTTGTTACGAAGAGATGTTAACCATTTGAACCCTCACAAAGATATGTTCGGTGGCAGACCTTGTAACTTACAGAAGACTGGAGTAGTCGCTACATGTAAATTAGCTTGTTTGGCAATATTGTCCCTTAGACCAATACATGATGATTATGATTGCTTGTGTAATAAGTGTGTGTGATACAGAGAAATGAGGAAACAATGAATAAAACTGGTTGTTGTGGACATATCTTCTTTTGAGTTATTTCGTTCAAACATGCTTGAGTAGTATGTTTGTCCAATATGTTGTAAAAATGAAGTGAGTATTAGTTAGACACCTCATTGTCGGGTTCTAACGTGCATTTTTGTTAGTTAGATCCTGACCGGAGGCAAAATGCATGTTGGAATCGGACAGTGAGGTGTCTGACATAGACATTATATGCTTCTTCTATAAAACTATTAACTGATAATTTTGGAAAAATAACAATAATCTGATTGTTTGTTTGCTGTTGTTAACGGTATTAATCCTTAGCAGGTTGCTAACATTCAAAATTGTCAGTTATATCCTGGCTTTTCCAATGGTATGGTGATGTCTAAAATGACTTAAATGAGAGACAAAGAACAACATTTACAAGTGGTGCTTCTGAACACCTCTGTTCTCACAGACGTACTCCTGAGAATAAATATTTTCTTTGAGTTTACATACTTTTTCCTACAAGTTTCTATAGCATGGTATAAGCACTTCTACCCTGTAGAAGTTTGGAGAAGCAGCAAAAATTGAAAATAATAGGTAACTAATGAAAAAACAAATAGGAAATCATTGTAATGCATTATCACTTATCAGAAAATGAAAACATATGCAATACATCTATGATCTGCCAAACATGATGGATGGAGCCAAAACACATGCATCGCTTTTGAAAAACTGTTTAGTTTGTTAAAAGTATTACTACAAATAGTCTACAATAGTGTTTTGCCAATACAACTTTCCTTTTGACTATGTTTTCATATACATGTATACAGGACTACCGATAGAGATATTTCTTGAAGGTTTATCTGTCCGCTTCAAAGTGTTCTTCTGCAAGCCAGACACTACAGGTTAAGAGTATGTTATATAATTTCTTGAATCAGTATGCAGAATTGTTATGTGGTGAGTGGTGACAAAATAGGAACTTGGTTCCATTTGCTCCTAATGAAACTTCTCTCGTTAACTTTGGGAATGATATATCGCAGACATACAATGCGACACAGTGTGTAGTTTGCGATTGTACACAATGAAGAAAGCAGCCTGTAATATAAATAAAGTTGAGATACTGTAGTGATAGATATTGTAACAAAATGATATTGAAAAAAAATAGAGGAAGTTAGTGGAAGTTGATGAGGCTCCAACCTCTTGCCATAACATCCCATCACAAGCCATCTGCAATAAATTGCTGGAAATGACTTGACTTTTTGCTTCTCTAAACTTTACCCCGTGATTACTTCTGCTTGAACCGTGGCATTAGTTGGGCGTGAACAAGAATGTACTACGGAAAAATCGCGAGTAATAATCCCGCAGTGAAAGCATTTCACCGAACGTTGCAGCAGCCTCGATTGGAAAAGCATCAGATTTTGAGCACTGGCCTTCACCCCAATTCTGGCTGACTCAGTGAGGAGCAGGAAATGAAGTTACCGCTGGAGTTACCACAGAAATGATGCACCGGGCCCACCTTGTATTTCTCAATTACGTTACTCGACAAAGTTGTCCTCAGTCGGCTGTCTGCTTGGTCAGCCTGGAATGTGAAAGGTTCAATGCTGTCTGAGGGTCCATCGGATTGCTCAGGTGAACGGTTCATGTTTGTTTGATTGAACTATGGATCATCCGATTTGTCCAAATGGTTTATATATTTGCAAATCCTATGGTTCTATGGTTCTTTTGGACAATTGATTGCAATTAACTCAAGCCTATGCGGAAAATTCACCACATTTTTTAAGCCAAGATATATATGGCTTCCTGTGATTGAACTTAATATTCCAGTGGTTCAATCACCTGTAATCTTTTGTTTTAATATAAACATAATAGTTCTTTCAAAATTGTTTAATTCACTCGTCATGAGTCAAGTGACTCATGACATCTAAATGGTTCAATTGTTTATCACTGAATAGTTTGTTCTTTAAGCTTTCAGTAGATAACATGACATCCACATTATGAAACTCTACTGATATTTCAGCTGTAATCTCCAGTAAGTTTATATATATATCTGTCGCAACTGATGAATCTGTCAAAGCAGCATATATTTGTTCAAGATCTCCTGATATACTGTCTGTGTCTCTCTTGTGTGGCAGTGGTCAATAGTCGTGGTATACGGTATACCGAATGACTGCCATTCTCAATCATGCTAATAAATGCTAAGTTCTCTCTGTGCCAAGTTGTTGGTAATATGGTGCTTAGTGCTATTTATAACTCATCAAAAATCTGAATGGCTTGTGTGATGAATTATCTAGTGTTTTGAACATTTTTATTGGGCAATTTACCTCTTATTCAATCATTCAACTTCTTTTGAATTAACGTTGAACCGTTAAAAGTCACGAAGACTGAAGAAGAAGGTGAGAACAACATGAAATGAAACAGTTTTATCTCTTGGAAATTGGCTCTGATGCAATGTCATCTGAATTATTAATCTTCCAAAGTCTCTTTAGTACCAGTTGTTTTAAAGTTATTTTAAAGTTACATGTTCTTCAAATGAAATAGGAAATGGTAACTCATTCTGTTTATGACAAGTTGATTGGGTTGGCTTTACTGCTCCAATTTGTGTGTGGTTTCATACACTCTATTTATCGGCATGCCACAAGGAGTCGGGCAAATGTTAATTATTACGAGAAATCATCTAAACTACAGCGCACGACTAACCTGTTTGTGAATGGCTCAGACTGCATCAGAGTTGGTTGGGAGTTCAACGTTCACAATATAAATTTAATTTGATGTAAATGTGTACCCTTGTCTTATATTTACAGAGTGATTCACCAATATAAAATGCTGAAAATACAACAGGACTATACAGAGCTTTGTTTTCTTTTTGTGATATTATTCAAGACTCTATAAACTGCTTTGACAAGTTTGTGTTTCACATCAGATAAGAAAACGCTAGAGGAAACTTTAGAGTATATTCTCTTGTAAGTCGAGTCTTCGATGCTGTATGAAATGTGCCGTGCGATAAGGAAGTACATTGGATGGTATTGCGTAAATCAGATCTGGCCTCTGGTATGTCTCGTATCGCTCTTGTGTCAAAGTTGTGTCAAAGTTGTATTGAAACACAAGAAGGAGCTCCCAAGTTCAAATAAGAACATAAAAGCTTTTTATGGGAGGTGCTTGTAAGTTGTATGTGAGGAGAAATTCGGCTATTCTTTGTGAAGCCTTCACGGTTTAACAACTGCAACAATGCCTGAGATTACCCAAAATGAAAGTTAATAAAAAAGCAATGTAAAAGGATAATTGATTCCTCAAAGTATGACCAACTTGCTTTTTACAAGAACCTTTTGAACTTATCTTTGGGGTTGTTTTTCCAAACTAAGCAGTAAATTAGAAAAGGAAACACATTTGAGGCCATGGGAAAGCAGTAATTTGGTCAAAAGCTTTACCCGCTTTTAGGGCTCTTTAATTGTTTCATACCCTCCTTTATGACACCTCTCAGACTTTGATGAAGTTTTCTGAGTGTGTATTACTGTGTAAGCTTGATGAATAATAGCTGCATTTGTTCCTTTGTAGCCAGCCAGTGATGCTCCCAACCACTCAGTGCCCACAAAGTAACTATTAATGTGTTTGTTGCAACATGAGAACCACACAGCCCCATTCCTCACATATTCCCTTTGAACTGTCAAATGTCATGTTTAGCGTGTGCTTAGGTTGTACTTTTGGGTACCGCAGCTTCAATTTTGTCTCTTATTTGAAGGCTTGCATTACGCACATCTACTCTTGTTTGACAGGACAAATAAGATTAATAACGTTCTCGTAGATTCCACTTTGACACGTAAATATACGTGGGAAGTAAGCCGTGTGATGGCTGTCAGTCATCCTGCCCCTGCCCCGGACCTGTCTTTATTTTTTGCCATGTATCTCTGATTTGTTTCCGAACCTGTCTTATTTTTTGCCCTGCATCTCTGATTTGTTTCTATTTTTTGTCTGGAGATATGGCTGCTTTGCCTGATATTGTATGGTTCATAGCCTCACAGATGTTAATAAAAAGGAATCGCAGACGAATATTGTTTTTCACTTGCATAAAATATGATAATTGAGACATCGTGATTAAGACATCAGCATCATGAAAGACCAGGAAGAGTTATGTACAAGAATGAAATGTTCTGGTCAGGAAGGAAAGTTGCTTACAAATATTCCCCCAGAGATGTATTTTGAAGGTGAGTGATTAGGTGAAGGTTTGTCCCCATGTGGAGTGGACAGTGGAACAACTTGTTTCCAGATAGGTACCCTACGGGTAACAGTTTATGTCCCGTCTAGTAGTGCATTAAAGTTGCAAGCCATAGAAATAAGCAACTTGATGAGACTATAGTTAATTAACCCTAAAAGGTAATTTTCTTTTTCTGTTGGGTCCTGTATTACCCTATTTATCAGTCCTTTTACAGACAAAGGCACTTGTTTTGGTTACTCAGGTTATTAGTGGTTAATGCAATGATGTCACAAATCTTTCTTTATCACCTGATAAGTGTTATTTTCTTTTTTTTCCTGCTCTGTGATAACAACCTAAAAAAGCTTAACAAGTGGCAATTATGATTGTTCTTTTGAGGAAACAATTGTGGCAGGCCAAGAAAAAATGAGACACAATTTCCTGAAGGTTGTTTAATTAGGTTTTATGAGTTGCTGTCCATGTGGTGGTTCTTGATTCGGGATAACACGGTCGTAACACATGTTGACTGCAACTGACATAATTGCGGATGCTTTTGATGTTATTCGGGACTCAGATTGCAGACTTCGAGACAAAAACCAGGATGCTGATGCTTTTGGATTTCGGTCAGCAGGTGAGTGCAGAAGTGCAGAAGTCATTATTCACCATTGGTGATAACTGAAGTAAACATAACACACATTTTTGTGTCCAGACTCAGTTGCTATTTACCTTCTTATATTATATTTAACCTTAATCCTGACTAATGACCACTTCGGCACTTGTTAGTAGATTTTGCGGTCTTGACCTAAACAAGGCTATAGCATAAAAAGTCCAGACTCTCTCAGTAAAAGGGAAACACTGAAAAAGGTCCTGCACCTGCTCATCACTTTCTTTATCATAATATTTCAGTCCCATAATATCGCTAAACTTTTCAATTCGAGATAGCATGTGTCCTTCACAAAGCAGTTTAAATTCAAAATGCATCCTCAGGGGAGAGTCCCCGGGAAATAGTCTCGCAAGCGACTTCCATTGTAGCCGTGAACATATCTCACATTGGTCCCTGCATTGAAAGACCTTTCGGTAAATAAGATTGACTTGCCGCATGTGAATGCCTGCTTCCTGAACTGAGTGTTTTTGGCTCATTTTGCAACCCCGCCCCAATGTTAGGCAACTTCATGAATCATGACAGCAGAAAGGGTTTGCTTATAACATGGGGCAACTGTATAGAAACAGAGTGCAGTTGGTACATTGTTTTAGCAAGTGAGAAATGGAATTGCTGCCAAAATTCTGAGGGAAAAAGCTAAAAATGGGAAGAAGGGTTGTGAAGGCGCCAGCACAAAAAAGGAGTTTTCACCATAGTTGGCTATGGAACAAAGTCACGTATTACGTTTGAGATCCCTGTTATCGATCAGTCATACTTTTATCATGAGCCATGAATGATTACATGCAGCCAAGTATTATTCTGCTGACTTACAAGCCTCTTGCAGATTATGTGCCATTGACTGTTAATAATTACCGGAAGGTGTCATTGATACCGTTCTTACCCCAACTCGGGGATACTTTGTAGGACAAGTACCTTGCGTATATGGAGGTGTGATAGGCGTACTTGTGCAGCTTTTCTCATGAACTTCTTTATGACCAAAAGGGTGACTGCAACATGAATATTTCATTCCATTTTCTTTTGCCTCCGGTGATAGTATTAATGAATTAGATTCCTCTATATATTTAGAAAAAACAAAGAAACACGGTATCTTCAAGATACGTCATTCGCCACATTTTTCATCATGTAAAAGGCTGTATAATCCTTTGATATTGAAATTACTGGATTAAATTTAAAAGTGAGCTGACTAACTCCTGAAAAGGCATAATCTCTGTAGATATCCCTATGTTCCTGAATGATTCCAGTCTCCTATTATATGTTTCAAAGCTTTATTGTCACTGAATATGGATATGAATATGTTTGACTTTGTTTTTCAAAGACTCCTGGAATATCGATATCCATGCCTCGACAGTTCGTTTTAACATTTAAAAGTAACGCAACCAAATATTACATCAAGGATATGTTACACAGGGTTTTGTGTGGAGTTTATAGATCTGTCTAAAATGATTTTGAAATTCACTACATGCATCATAATATTGCCTCTTCTGCGGTTATGAAGTGGTCTTTTGTGTCCAAGGGATGCAAGATGCACTAAAAAGCACTATAAAGTGTAGGAGAAAGGTCTTATATAATGTGACAAATGTCTTGTATAATATGACAAATGTCTTGTTATTATAATCTGAAAAAGGTCATATATAATGAGAAACATGTCTTGTATAATACGACAAATGTCTTATAATTATAATATGAAAAAGGCCTTTTATAATATGACAGATGTCTTATATAATACAACACAGGTATTATGTTATACAACAAAGGTCTTATATAATATGACCTTTGTCTTATATAATTAATGTGAAAAAGGTGTCATATATAATGTGACGAATGTCTTATATAATATGACAAAGGGCTCATATAGTAGTATTTAATATGAAAATTAAGGTCTTATGACAAAGGGACCACTGCATCTACATTTGTTTCCCACAAAAAATGTATGAATGAGATGACACTTTGTAAATATATACATGTACTCTCTTTAATAATCTTTATAAAATGCCAACTGTTCGCCTGCTTGAGCAAAACTGTGGGAGGGGCCTTATTCAAGTAAATACGGTATTAATAAATTATACATCATCAATCGATGGCT
Source organism: Platynereis dumerilii (assembly GCA_026936325.1). Lineage (NCBI taxonomy): Eukaryota > Metazoa > Annelida > Polychaeta > Phyllodocida > Nereididae > Platynereis > Platynereis dumerilii. The sequence continues at coordinate 45,597,178 of JAPTHN010000003.1, read as the reverse complement.
GCAATTTCTTTGTCCAAGCCTCATCTTTTCTGACTCTTTTCGATTCGGTATTGAGAGATAGATAATTTCTACAAGGTCTCTGTCTAGGCAACTATTAATCTTGTAATTCGCCCTCATATTGTGGGGAAAGGAGATTATGTCTTTCTATAGTCAGTATAATGCCAGGAACAAGTGTTTTGTCCTATTTCACAGAGTGCTTCTGTTTGAAATACTTGGGGAATGTCATTCATAGATGGGTAAAGCACTGTTTATTTATCATATTGCTTACGTTAAATTGTCAAAGCTGATTTCCCTATTTTTCGTAGATGGTTTGGTCATCCAATAACATTTACTTTGGCGGTATTCTTCGGAGTGCAACAATGGGAAATGTCTTGATTATGTTATTTGGCACGCTTTTCTTTGGATGCTGTTTAATTGGTTTTCGCCATCTGTACCTTATTCACCATTTATTTCTGTCTTCCTTTTCATAAAAAACCTGACACATGATTATGTCACTTACGTAAGTCAAGTTGTCACAAACTGTAAAGTTCCAAGACCACCAGCAGGTAGAAAAACTTCTTTGTTGGGTTTCTCGATATGTCGTAATCCATTGTTTTACTTTTTAAAAGCAACGGAGAAATGTATTAGGAAAGGAAGGGAGTTAGCCAGAATTGACAGATTGCTTCATCTCATCTGGCTTCCTGGTAATTATCTTCTCAGCTTGTTCATTATCTTGTCTCCTGAACATCTCTATTGTCTCTTTATTTCCTTTCTGAAACAAAACACTTTTCTGAGAGACTAGGAGAAGCTTGTCAGAACACAACAATACTCAATTATCAGTCTGTTTCCGCTCAAAAAACTTTTTTTAAGAGAAAACTTACTGCGCACCTGCCAGAAGAAACATTTTCATCAATTGGATGATTGTGGAGAAATTTTGGCTGCGCCATTGTAGTGATGGCACTATTTATCTGTTCAATCATCGTTAATATTTTATTAGGTATTATTGATATGATTTTATGGTCATGTGCTAATAAAAGGCATTCGACAAGTTTACTTCTGAAAAAAAACCTTTCTCCATACTTTGAGACACTCTATAGAAGTGAAGTCATCCGTGAAGCTGGATGTTCTGTGCACAGAATATTAGAAAGGCATAGGCCCCTTTTCAGCAAGCTTCAACATGCACATCATAAGATTTATTTTTCGAATAATACAGAATAAATCAATTGATGATAAATAAACAAAGCTTAATTGGACCTCACCACGATACAATTAGTAACTGTTACGTTTGGCGAGACCGGCATCTAATTAAAATTCTGTATGAATGTTTTAGAATGACTACTGCCAATGGCGCAGTGATTAACCAGTCAACTATTTATTGTGGTAATTACCACTTGTAACATTATTTGGACCAGTGCATAAGGTCTAAGCTGGTTAGACGCCTAATTTTGGTTCTAACTTGCATTTGCATCAGTACATGTATTTAGCTAACAAAAATGCTCTTATAACTCTCCTCAAAGTCTGTGTCTAAAACAACCATATAGAAATATTCCTCAACCAACTAAGATTTCATTTGCTAAGAAAATCATAAATGTTTACATTAACTTATCTATCTGGGCTTTGCTTGGCTTTTCAAAGAGGTGCCACAGCAGCCAGACGAGGAGTAATTTTTCCCATTAAAACAAAATTGGTATCGATGCACCATTAGTCCATTACTATGATGATATACTTTGCCGTCCCATTAGTCGGGTTCTCTGATGTTTATGTACAAAAGTATGATTTTTATTATGGAAGTGGTCTTTACAAAACCATCTGAATACATTTGGTTTGATGTATGGCTTAGTAGTATCTCAAAGGCAGACAGTCAGGAACCCATTCGGTGTTTTCATTTACACAGGTAGCTCAGATCATTAACGGATCCTGTGTCCAATTTACGTATATCTTGATGTCATATCTGTATCTTTTGGATTGTTTATGTACTACAGGTATAAGGTATGTTTTGCTGATTATATGAACTGACCAGGAGAGACTTAAGGTTTTCTTCTATTCAGATTTGTCTTCCCACATAAAATTGTAAATTACTAATTTGAAAATGGCTGATGGGTACATGAGGGCCCTATTGTAAATAAGTATTTATACTTAATAGGTTTTACCCTCATGAAATAAAGTTTATCTATCTATCTATCCACTTCTGTTTTAGATATCTCACAGTGAAAGTACTGTCGCATGGTCCTCATCGGTGACTAGCATTGATATTTCTCCTGCTAAAAATAATATTTCCAAGTGGAGTTCACATGTTCTGCCTCTGTCTGCTTGGATTTCCTGTGTTCCTATGGGTACACTGGACCCTCCCACAGTCCCACACCAAAGATAAATGCTACCATATACTGTTTGTCTTTAGGATATAAGCCCCTTGAGGGAATCTGTCTGGCTGCTGTTGTAGACGGTGCCGGATTATAATATCATAATAAATTAAATAGCTGCCCACTCCGAAGACCTTATATTGTGTCAAAAGCGGAGGCAACATTTCGCCACTCCATTGGACCAGTCAAAATCAAAGTATACAAATCTTTGCTATTCGATACTGGAATTAAGCACCTCATAAAGCATAGTGTGTACTGTGTAATTCATGGTGCTGATTCTTCCACTGAGCATTGCAGCTTCTCTTTAACTGTGGTTCTATAGTTCTATGGTGTTTTCCCAAAAGTCTCTTTGTTCCAAACGACTCGAAGCTATCAATCCTCAAACTACAAATGTTCAGATTATCCTCGGATAGGATCTATCGATTGTTGTCAAGTTTTCTGAACTTCGAGATCTGAATCTCATTTCTGGAGGCAAAAATCTCACCATCTCATTCGTATCACAAATGTCAAAAAGCACAAAAAGATTATAATTGTAATTTTTGTCTAAGAATGTTTTGACATTCGGCTGACATTAATGACTGAAATGACCTTGAGGCCACGCCAAGGTTCTTTTCAAGGTCATAAGAAGTCCTCGTGACCTCAACCACATAAAGTTTCACAGAAAACTGATTACGTAGGCATAATAACATCTACTTAACAATTCTGCTTGTTGTCACCATGCATGATATAAACATGCATATAAGGTCTAAGATAGTTGATGCCTCCTTTTTCAAAAAACTGGTGTCTAACTAGTAACTACCATTCAACAATATTGAAAAGTTGAGTCAGTTATCTTTCATAATGTAAATTTTCTACCTATGACTTTAAAAACATCAGCGGATAACTGAAAGACGTCGTTCGATAACTTGGCAGATAAGTTACAAACATCAGTGAATGACTCGCCTTTCTCATCATCGGCCATTATTTCAATCAACGCTTTGAGTAGCAACTTCTTGAAGCAGAGGGCAGTATCATTACAACCATGTCCATGTGAGTAATATTTCCTGTGAAATTTGATTCAAAATTCTTTTGCCTGTCATCAATGAACAGTTGCTAGTACTAGTAGTAGAGGTGTAGACTGTTCAGTAAAAAAAAATAGAAACATTAGCAAGGTTGTGAAGTTGTAGTTGTAAGGTGACATGTTTATCTCTTAGCCAAGTGGTTTATCTTCTTGCTGAACTGTTTATCTCATTATTTGTCAGTTTCATGAAATTGTTTATTTGTAATAGCTTGGATATCTTGCTTTTTGGGTGTCATTCTTGTGTGATAACTAATATATTGCACACAGGAGCGGTCACTTTTGTTAGTTGTACCTTTCTGGTTTTGTATAACCTCCTATTTTTAACCAGATCTTTCGTAGACATTTCAGGATATTGCACACAGGAGCGATCACTTCTGTAAACACTTTTCGATTTGCGTCGATGTCTATATTGTGAAAAGAGAAGGTACCACACGTGAGTTCGTATGTAACATGTGAGCTCTACTCATTCTCTCTCTCCATCAATCATCCCTCATGTGCACAAGTAAAATGTAACCTGCATGGTTTATTGATGAAGAAATGTTACTGAAACTTCTCTACAAACTTATTAGGCCCAACAGTTGACAATATACATTGTACGTATAATATGATGTGAATGCAGAACATAGATATTCAGAGCTAACACCAGCTATGAGCAAAAACCATAGGTTAATCACAAGTGAGCTCGAAGAGCTTTATTCATGATTGACTAGATACTCATTATTCTTGACAGTAACATGAATTGAGACAAGCCAACTGCTGGCAATGCAGAATTTCCCCATTAGGGGCGATGCAGATAATATGAAAACATATATGTAACAGTAATAGTTATATATATACTACTCCATCACAACCATTTTATCATGGGCTCATGAGCCAAAGCTTTTCACTGTCTTAATTAATATGTAGTGATCAAGAAATATCATTTGGGGCAAGTCTGGCAACAAGAGAATAAAAACGGTATCAAACAGACATAGATAGAATCACAGATTCTTTCAATGAACAAATGATTTAGATTCTTCCTTTGTTTCTGCAGATATAGTTTAGTGCTCAATATTTTCCTTACAATAGGAACAATTATTTAAACCATTAATAGGATAGGATAGGTCAGTTTTCCCCAAAAAATGAACCTACCCCCCTCCCCCCACATTACCCTATTTCATAATGCATCTGGCAACAGTTTTCTGGGACTTTATTCCAGACTGAAGAAACTGATATATTATCAATTATTACATGAATAACGCTTATGAAGTCGTGAAACGTAACGGAAACGACAATGACACAATTGAGAAGCCTCAGTTTCACAGTAAGATCCTATAACTGCTCCTAAGCCTCTTGAGTGGATCAATTGGCAACAGAATAAATCGAATAACAGGTCACTGCCAAGTTTGCGATACAAATATGGAAACTGAGCTATAAAAATATCCTACAGACGGAAGTCTCTATTGCAGGTTTTAGCCGTCAAGAGTGCATTTTTCCAAATTTGGAATTTGACATAATGGATAATGCTGAAACACTTGCGGAAGAGTGCACTTCCTGCGTTGAAGAATAGCCTTTGAAAGAGTTCACTTCTTGTGACCAGTTTGACAATAAAAACACTGGGAGAAAAATAACAATCTGTCGCACAACTTCCAGAAATAATTGTGTTGATCACATTTTATACAGGAAAGGGTTTCTAAAAGGGCTTCCTTTACAGCCTTTATGACAAGCTGCCATTTCTGTATTATGTCTACCTGATATGTCAATATGAGTGCATTAAAATAACTGACCATTTTTTTCAAGAAAAATAGCTTTTCTGTTGACTTTGACTAAACAGTACTATTATATTAGGGACAGAACATAATAAACTCTTCAAAGACCCTTTTACAAGACAGCGTAGGACAGTCTTTGATGCAATATGTCGAAGACAGGCATTGGCACAAGTTTCACGACGACTCCGAAGGTTTCAATAGAAAAGCACGCATCCCAATTTCCTTAGTGGGGAGAAGAGACACTCGGTACACTTCAACAAAGAGAAGAAGTATACCTAAGACCCTCCAGAGCAATTGCCAATGCAATATGCCAAAGTGTGGTAGTGTTGCAAAAACTTGTCGTGACTGTCGTCATATATAGGCCTGTCTTTTATGTATTTTTGGGGCGTGCGTGTGCAAATTATTCTCCGGCACATTTATCCAACATTCAGGGACGTACATTAACATTAACCCCGGACTTGGATAAAAGGCAGACTAACTATTCTATATGTCCTTTCCTACTGACCTTGAACCATTTCTTCCCGACTACCAATTGCAGAAAGTTCATAACAAATGTAAATGGTTCAAATGTCTGCCGTTACACTGTCAGTTAACTTGCAAGGCAATTTTACTGATCTTTGGCATATAAGAAATTAAAGTATCTTTTCATTATATAAATTTAATTTCTACTGGTTCCCGATGATGACATGTCTAAAATTTATTTCTACTGCTCTCTGACCACGAAGTACTACCGAATGTTGAGACTCGGGCATTCTTTCCTATTGACCATGAACCATTTGTACCAGGTTACCAACTTCAGAAAGTGCATAGTATAACTAGTTCAAATCAAATGTCTGCGTTTACGGTGTCAATTAATTTTCAAGACACTTTTCTGATATTTTGCAGATGAAATTAAAGTATCTTGTAATAATATCAACTTGATTTCTACTGGTTACCAGTGACATATTTGCTCTCTAATGCTCAATGGCCCTCACCTTAGTGAATGAACTGCTCATCATATTACACATTAGCAGGAAGTCCCTGGTGAGAGGTCCCTGGACAAGCTGTTACGACAAATGTACAGTTGCAAATTTTTGCTGTTAATCCGATCTACTTGCTTACTTTTTTCGTAACGCTTTCCTTGGTTTGGTTTGCAAAATTTCTTCGTTCATCTGGCTGTCATCTACAGTGATGGAAGTGGCAGGTTGATTTCAAGTCGATTTTAGGAGCTGGTTTCTATTCATGAATATCTCTCTGTCAGTAATTTAATTAAAAGTGCCAAACTGTCATTTGTTATGAGCTAAATTCCTAGTTGTTTTATCAAACGGATCCCAGTTGACTTCAAAGGTTAGCTCGGATTTGATGCAAATGAATCAAATTGACGTTATTGACAATCTTGGCAATATGCTAAGAATATATTTTTCAGTCAAAGTACTGATTGACTTATGTGTTTGGCAGTCAAAGTACTGATTGACTAGGTATATATGAGAACAGTCCATTATGGTATTCTGATTGTGATGGTTCTATATCACGAAGGAGTTCCCAGCTTCAAATACCAATCGTAAAATTTGTGGATTTCTTTCAAATGTGACACTGAATTCATATAGGCCAACCTGGTGTAATAAGTTTTCAGTTGCGTTATTTGCTACTCAGTGTCTGTGCTTAGGCAGATGAATCTCCCTAAGTTGGAATGAGTGATTATCAGTGTACTTATTTTTTTCCCATCATTACTGTTGCCGTTTGCCGCTTGTCGTAAACTTGCCAATTTTCAGACTTAATTAAACTTCACGATGCAGTACAATACAATTCGATCTACATGAAACTACAGTTCCAACATAGTGCATTGCTGGCAAAGGTAGTTAAAAGTGCCTCTATCCCCAGAGTGTACTATTCATCCTGAAATGGCACCGAATGTATTTGTCGACCTTGATGGAGGAGACTAATGCGCTTTTGTTATAGTGATTTTAAAATAAGCAAAGTACTAGTTGTAGTACATGTAGACTGAAAAAAGCAACAGGCAACAGAACCCTTCAGACTAATGGAACAAAATGACAAGGAAAAGCAGCACCTGGTGCATTAGAAATGTGATATGGCTGGCAAGGTTATCAGACGGCGAGCTGGACTTCGCATCTGACATGAACAGCAAAGAGACTTATGTATATGTAATATCATAATATAATACCATGTGGACCTACTTTGTGATGGTGATATGGATATCCTGTCTGTCTAGTCACCCTCATCCAACACTAATCATGGTATTATAACAAAACAAGCCAACTCAGGGTCTCTGCGTAGCAATATCACGAGCCTTTGTGTGAATTAGGATCACTAGAGCCCGAATATCGCCTAGTTTAACTGAAAAATATATTGTTTAGTTTGTGATGTGTAATCGATTACATATAATTTATATTCAATTTATTGCCATGTGCTTACTTGTAATGTCAAATGTCTAGTCCTTTTTGTATTACATTTGGCATTTACTTCAATTGAAGGGGTAGTTGCATTGACATATCAAGTCCGGTAGCACTACAAAGGACTAAATGGTTTTTAAAAAAAGTTGTTTTTTTTCATAAATCATAATGCAAATGTTAGTCTGTACATGAAAAACGAGGGTTTGCTTTTTAGATTTCTTCCTTGCCACTGCCACAATCTGTTTGTATTCACTGCCACCTTGCAGTTATGTTTCTTTTTGTGATACATCTCTGCATCTGGCTTGTATACCAACTGATGTGTGGCTTCTGCTTCTTGTACTGGCAGTGCCTAAATCATCTCAAAGTACTTCTGCTGTGGTGCTTCCATGTATACCGGCATAATACTGCTGCCATGAGAGCAAAGTTGGAAAGCCTAAATGTATCGTGACTGGCCTTACTCTGTTGCATGATCTGGTTCTTCCAGCTGGCTCAGTTGCCTCTCTCACACTCTCACAGGCAGATGGGTGCCTCTGTCTGGCCTATATCATATTTATAGGTTAATATGTGATCCCAAATGAGTCCTATTACCATCTTCTTGTATCCTATCCCAGTATTTTACCCTGTTCTATCTTAGTGTATCCTTTTTCTGTTCCAACTTTACCATCTGGCTTCAAACTTAAGAGTTGCTTGTCCTGAACTCTCCTCTCCTATGATGGCCTGTCCTTTAATCCAGTCCTTTAATATCCTGTCCCGTAATGTTGTCCTTTACTGTCCTTTCTTTTGTGAGGTAGTGTACTCAGCCATATGCTTCCACTCCCTATCATATCATATCCCATCCTGGCTTATCTGCATGGCATCATCTTGTTTGAATGTACCCATATATTTAATCTGCATCTTAAATCAGGCTACACCGGGTAGTACACCCCCATCCTATCCTTCTAAAGTAGCTCTACTCTCGACAGGTTGAAAAAAAAATCACACCTCTAAACACACATCTGGTTTGTGTGCCCATTGATATGTAGGTTCTGCTCCCAGTCCTGAATCTCCAACTGATGGTGTTGGAATAAAGTGAGAATGATGCAAATTTATTCTGACTAGCCCACTGAGCAGGAGCTGACTTAATGGCCTGTATCTCGGTCTGTGTCTGCAACCTTAGGATTGATCTTGACGCGTCAGATCCGTTTTGGCACACCACAGCACGATATCCACTCCTCCGCTGTCTCACACGTCACTGTTAGAAAAGTCAGTAAGACACTAAGAAACCAACATGTTCTTCCGAAAAATGGTCAAGATTTGTGATGCGACCACAACCTAAAAATCCGATCATGGCAAACCAGGTCGGTAGAAGTTTGAAGTTTGCCTCGCCTCATAGCTTCGGTCTGTGTCTTGTCTTATTTTAGACTTTTCAGTGCAAAACACTTGACGTAAAGCCCTATTGGCCCCCTGAAATCATAGCTCATTTGTTGCAATTATTCGGATGATTTACCATGGCTGCAACTCACTGTACACGTGGAAATTACAGCCAAGTTTTACATTGTTACTTTGGTCTCTCCAGTACTTTTTCCTGCTCTGTCTTACCCGTTTCTCCTCTGCGCTCTCTCCTGCGCTCTGATGAATTATCCCGTCTGGTCACCAATTTTGTCTCGGCTCCGCTCTTGTTTATTGCTAATACTTTTTGCGGGTGACCGAAAAAAGGTTATGAATTATTGTGATGCAGTCTTATGGATCGCTCGGCTAAGAAGAGGTGGTGCTCCATAAATGTTTTCATTCCTCTTGTTCCTTGCTTCAGAACAGCTGCTGTCTGGGTCACCGATAAGATCACTCTCTATTAGTCTGTACGGTCACTCGGTAGATTGTCAGCAAACCCTTTTGACTTGATTTCACAGAAATGTTTTTCCTATGCAGAGCAAAAAATAGGTATATCAACTACACTACTGTGATTAGGGTGGATTTACTAGCCAGTATGATGTTTACGATTTTGTTTACTTACTTCAAATAAGTGGTAAACCACTTCTATCATTTAGGAACCACTTCTGTTATGCAGTGGCCACTTATACATTGTGTTAACAACTTCTATCATGTGGTGACCACTTTCAGGAACTACTTCTATCATACAGTTACCACTTCTATCGACAGGAACCACTTCTATCATTCTGTAACCATGTCTATCAATCAGGAACCACTTCGGCTTTGTTCAAGTCTACAAAGACTGAAAACTGATATATTATCAATTATTACATGAATAGTGCTTATGAAGTCGTGAAACATTACGGAAACGATACATGACACAATTGAGAAGCCTCAGATTTACAGATCCTATATATTTTATATTTTATAGTTTCAACTGTATCACCTGGTATAAGACTGCTCCTAAGCCTCTTGAGTGGATGAGTTGGCAACAAAATAAATCGAATGACAGGTCACTGCCAAGTTTGCGATACAAATATGGAAACTGAGCTCTAAAAGTATCCTACAGACGGAAGTCTCTGTTGCAGGTTTTAGCCATCAGCTGTACATTTTTCCATTTATGGAAATAGAGAGAAAGGATAATACAGTATAGTGAAACACTTGCGGAAGAGTGCACTTCCTGCTTTGAAGAATAGTCTTTGAAAGAATTCACTACTTGTGACCACTGGGAGAAAAATGATCTGTTGGACAACTTCCAAAAATAATTGTTTTGATCATATTTTATACAGGAAAGGGTTTTTAAAAGGGCTTCATTGAGAGCCTTTATGAGAAGCTTCCATTTCTGTATTACATCTACCTAATATATCAATATGAACACATTAAAATAACTGACCATTTTTCAAGAAAAATAGGTTTTCTGCTGACTTTTAACTAAACAGTACTATAAGGTGCATATATATAAGAACTCTACAAAGGCCCATTCACAAGACAGCATAGGACAGTCTTTGATGCAATATATCGAAGACAGGCATTGGCACAAGTTTCACGATGACTCCGAAGGTTTCAGTAGAAAAGCACGCATCCCAATTTCCTTAGTGGGGAGAAGAGACACTCGGTACACTTCAACAAAGAGAAGAAGTATACCTAAGACCCTCCAGAGCAGCTTTGCCAAAGCAATATGCCAAAGTGTGGTAGTGTTGCAAAAACTTTGTCATGACTGTCATCATATGACTTTTATGTATTTTTGGGGCGTGCGAGTGCAAATTATTCTCCGGCACATTTATCCAACATTCAGGGACGTACATTAACATTAAACCTGGACTTAGACACAAGGCAGACTAACTACATGTCCTTTCCTACTGACCTTGAACCATTTGTTCTGGCTACCTATTGCAGAGTGTTAATAACTGGTGTAAATGGTTCAAATGTCTGCCGTTACACTGTCATTAACTTTCAAGGCAATTTTACTGATCTTTTGCAGATTAGATTAAAGTATCTTGTAATCATAGCAACTTCATTTCTACTGGCTCCTGATGACATGTCTAAAATTCATTTCTACTGCTCTCTGACTGTGAATACTACCGAAACACAGACTCGGGCATTTGATAAGTTCTGACCATGAACCGTTAGTACTAAGTGACCAACTTCAGAAAGTGCATGGTATAACTGGTTCAAATGTCTGCGTTTACGGTGTCAATTAATTTTTAGACACTTTTCTGATCTTTTGCTGATGAAATAACAGTATTTTGTAATTGTATCAACTTTATTTCTAATAGTTCATGGAATCCTGGTGACATATCTGCTCTCTAGTGCTCAATGCCCTGGCCTTAGTGAATGAACTGCTCGTCATATTACACATTAGTGGGAAGTCCCTGGTGAGAGGTCCCTGGATAATAGCAGTTGCAAGTTTTTGCAGTTAATCAGAGCTACTTGCTTACTTTTTTCGTGACGCTTTCCTTGGTTTGGTTCGCAAAATGTCTTCGTTCATCTGGCTGTCGTCTGCAGTGATGGAAGTGGCAGGTTAATTTCAAGTCGATTTGAGGAGCTGGTTTCTATTCATGAATATCTCTCTGTCAGTAATTTAATTAAAAGTGCCAAACTGTCATTCGTTATGAGCTAAATTCCTAGTTGTTTTATCAAACGGATCCCAGTTGACTTCAAAGGATAGCGCGGATTTGATGGAAATGAATCAAATTGACGTTATTAACAATCTTGGCAAAATGCTAAGAGTGTATTTTTCAGTCAAAGTACTGATTGACTTAAGTATTTGGCAGTCAAAGTACTCATTGACTAGGTATATATGAGAACAGTCTATTATCATATTCTTATTGTGATGGTTCTATAATTACCATTCAGTGGACTTGATTTGTTTTCCCATCATTACTGTTGCCGTTTGCTGCTGGTCGTGAACTCACCGATCTTCAGACCAAAATAAACTTCCAAATGCATTAGGGGAGACCGGGGCTATTTGAAGCGCCAATTTTTTGTCGCATTCTGCTGAGCTTATGGTAGTAGATACAGGTACGAAATTTTGGCAAGTTCTAGCTACGGTATTCACCTCAACATTCCATGGAACAATTTCGACCAAAATACTGACAAGGTCTCACCATGAGCTGGAAAGTAACACGAGACCAAGTGTTTCAAATAACCCCGGGCCGGGGTTAATTGAAACGCCACATCGGGTTATTTTAATCATTGAGAATAAACAAAAAATCAGATTTAATTATCAAACTTTGTTTGATAAACATTTATAATACAACAACAGTTACTGATTCCTTGAAAGCAATTAGGTTTCACATTAGGAATTATGTGTTCAAGAATCTAACACAAAAATATGAAAAGCAGCACTTCAAACTTGAAGGAATATTTGGAAATTTTTAGAAATAACTAGTATAGTTGTACAGTATGAAACGTAATAAAATTATTTAAACAGTGATGCTAACTGAGAAGAAAGAGCTTTTGTAAGGAGACACGTTGATGGGGAAATGACTTTGTTGATGGTGTCCCTTTCCTGCTCTCTGCCTGTGACAGCTTTATTGCCATGTCAGCAAATGGCTTCAGAAAATAACTCCATTATTGAAATGACCAGTTCAAAGATTCTCCTCTTTTTCTATTAATAAATAATAATTCAGAGTTGCAAGAATAGTATGACTCTCATTGTCATAAGCAATTAAGATTTCTTCAAGTGAAACTTGGAATTTTTTAGTTGGCCCTCGTTCGGAGTCATTCCAATTAATTTTTTCTGATATAGCCTCCGTTATTTCAGCAAGAAAAACACCAATAGGATCAAACTATACAATGTAGTAGCGATTATCTACTTTGCTGTTGATAATGAGACTATGCATGGCATTGCTTCAGTGTTTCAAATAGCCCCACAGAAAACGCTTCAAATAGCCCCAACCCACCATGTGGTTAATGTCAACCATTATATCACCTTAACCAAAGGCTCACCAAAAAATGTCTTTGCCTGTTGATTTATAATACCAAAGGCTTCCAACTTGTAGTCAAATAACTTGCATTATATATTTCAAATAGCTTACAGGTCAAAATTATTTCAACTAAAAAAATTTACTTTTGGAGCATAAAAATCAACTTTACTGCCTAGTGAAGTACAGGATTAGAAATTTGGCTCATATTGGAAGTGATGTCGTGTCTTGACGAATGAATAATCTACCAGAAGTCAAACCTTGGCAAAAAAATGTAACCCCAGGAAATAAGGGCGAAAATTCAAATAACCCCGTGCTTCAAATAGCCCCGGTCTCCCCTACAATACTATTCGATCGAAAGATTCGAAACAATACAACAGTTCCAACATGATAAATTTCTGGCAATGGTAGTTAAAACTTAAAAGTTCCTCCATCCCCAGAGTGTACTATTCATCCTGAAATGGAGTTGGCCTACTGACAATGGCACCGAATGTATTTGTTGACCTTGATGGAGGAGACTAATGCGCTTTTGTTATAGTGATTTTAAAACAACCGAAGTACTAGCTGTAGTACAGGTAGACTGAACAAAGCAACAGGCAACAGAACCCTTCAGACTAATGGAACAAAATGACTAGGAAGAGCAGCACCAGGTGCATTGAAAATGCATTAGGAATGCGATATGTCTGGCGAGGTTATCAGACGGCGAGCTGGACTTCGCATCTGACATGGACAGCAAAGAGATCTATGTATATGTAATATCATAATATAATACCATATGGACCTACTTTGTGATGGTGATATGGATCTCCTGCCGGTCTATATAGTCACTCTCTTGCAACACTTATCATGGTATTATAACAAAACAACCTGAGGTAGGGTCTCTGCGTAGCAATATCGCGTGCCTTCGTGTGAATTAATATCACTCGAGTTGGAATATCGCCTAGTTTAACTGAAAAAATATATTGTTTAGTTTGTGGTGTCCCTTAAGTTATACCAATTTTATTCTGGTGTACTTATTCTTGATATCAAATGTATAGTCCTTTCTGTATTATCACACTTGGCATTTACTTCAATTGAAGGGGTAGCTGTACCAACGTATCTAGTCCTGTAGCACTACAAATGACTAAATGGTTTAAAAAGCAGAGGCAAAAAGAAGTTTTTTCATAAATCATAATGCAAATGTTAGTCTGTACATGAAAAAGGAGGGTTTGCTTTCCAGATTTCTTTGCTACTGCCACAATCTGTTTGTATTCACTGCCACCTTGCAGTTATGTTTCTTTTTCTGATACATCTCTGCATCTGGCTTGTATACCAACTGATGTGTAGCTTCTGCTCCTTGTACTGGCAGTGCCTAAATCATCTGAAAGTACTTCTCCTGTGGTGCCGCTATGTATGCTGCTGCCATGAGAGCAAAGTTGGAAAGCCAAAATGTATGACTGGTCATACTCTGTTGCATGATCTGGTTCTTCCAGCTGGCTCAATTGCCTCACTCACACTCTCACAGTCAGATGGGTGTCATCTTCTGGCCCATATCAAATTTATAGGTTAATATGTGATCCCATATGTGTCCTATTACCATCTTCTTATATCCTATCCCAGTATTTTACCATGTTCTATCCTATTCTATCCTTTTTCTGTTCCAACTTGGCCATCTGGCTTCCAACTTAAAATTACTTGTCCTGAACTCTCCTCTCCTATGATGGCCTGTCCTTTAATCCAGTCCTTTAATATCCTGTCCTTTAATGTTGTCCTTTAATGTCCTTTCTTTTGTGAGGTAATATACTCAACCATATGCTACCACTCCCCATCATATCATATCCCATCCTGGCTTAACCGTAGGGCCACACCTTGTTCTACCGTACCCATATCATTAATCAGTATCTTACATCACACCCATCCTATCCTTCTGAAGTGGCTCTACTCTGTACTGGTTAAAAAAATCACACCTCTACACACACATCTGGTTTGTGTGTCCATTGATATGTAGGTTCTGCTCCCAGTCCTGAATCTCCAACTGATGGTGTTGGAATAAAGTGAGAATGATGCAAATTTATTCTGACTAGCCCACTGAGCAGGAGCTCACTTAATGGCCTGTATCTTGGTCTGTGTCTGCAACCTTAGGATTGATCTTGACGCGTCAGATTCATTTTGGCACACCACAGCACGATATCCACTCCTCCGCTGTCTCACACGTCACTGTTAGAAAAGTCAGTAAGACACTAAGAAACCAACATGTTCTTCCGAAAAATGGTCAAGATTTGTGATGCGACCACAACCTAAAAGTCCGGTCATGGCAAACCTAGTCAGGAGATGTTTGATCCTGTGCCAAAAGTTTGCCTCGCCTCATAACTTCGGTCCCTGTCTTATCTGTCTTATTCAGCCTTTTCAGTGCAAAAACCTGGATGTAAAGCCCTATCGCCCTCCCTCCCACCTTTATTGCAATTGTTTGGATGATATACCATAACTGCGATGCGCTATGTAAATAACAGCCAAGTTGTACATAGTTACTTTGGTCTCTCCAGTACTTTTTCCTGCTCTGTCTTACCCGTTTCTCCTCTGCGCTCTCTCCTGCGCTCTGATGAATTATCCCGTCTGGTCACCAATTTTGTCTCGGCTCCGCTCTTGTTTATTGCTAATACTTTTTGCGGGTGACCGAAAAAAGGTTATGAATTATTGTGATGCAGTCTTATGGATCGCTCGGCTAAGAAGAGGTGGTGCTCCATAAATGTTTTCATTCCTCTTGTTCCTTGCTTCAGAACAGCTGCTGTCTGGGTCACCGATAAGATCACTCTCTATTAGTCTATACGGTCACTCGGTAGATTGTCAGCCAACCCTTTTGACTTGTTTCGCAGAAATGTTATCCTACACGGAGCAATAAATAGGTATATATCAACCACACTACAATGATTAGCGCAGATTTACTAGCCAGTATAATGTTTACGATTTTGTTTACTTACTTCAAATAAGTAGTAAACCACTTCTATCGTTTAGGAACCACTTCTGTTATGCAGTGGCCACTTATACATTGTGTTAACAACTTCTATCATGTGGTCACCACTTCTGTGAATCAGGAACCACTTCTATCTTTCTGCAACCACTTCTATCAATCTGGAACCACTTCTACAATCATGTGTCCTGCGATAGCCACTTTTATCATGACTAACCGATTCCCAGTCTTTGCTGAGATTGCCGATCCGAAGGACCTCCGGCAGATTTTCAACTGTCCTGCAGTCCAGGCCAAAAAGTGTATTTGGATGCTTGTTATGTAAAAAATTTTTGAAAGAGCCAAGATATATCCATTTCGGTCCATCAAGGGATTTTGGATTTTCGCAAAGAACTGCTAATTCTATCTTTCAGCTACCAAATCTATCATATGTTTAACACTTTCGTCATTCCGGAGCAACTTCTGTCGGGGTCGTAATTAACCACTTCTATCAATCAGAAACGACTTCTATCATGCAATTGCCACTTCTATCATGGGGTAACCACTTCTATCATTCAGTAACTGCTTCTACCATTCAGTAAACACTTTTATCATTCAATTACCACTTCTATTAATAGTATTATTCAGCAACCACTTCTATTACTTATTTGTTAACCACTTTTATCATTCCGGAGCCACTTTTGTCATTCAGGAAACTCTTCTATCATAGCATCCACTTCTATCATTCAGTAACCACTTCCACCATTCAACACGTAATTCCTCGTTGGCTGATAGAATAAGCTCTACAAACTGTTAAAGGTTTAATTAAGAGGGGGTCATGATCTTGAAAATGCACTGAAACAATAACATAGGGCTTTTCAGGGACTCAATTTAAAGCCGAATGAAGGCGAGAAGCTAAACAAACAGATTTTCAACAGTCACAACCACGAGTACTTGGATCTATAGCGATCGTGACGTTATGATTACTATATTTACTAGGGTGGCCTAAAAATGTACAGGAAAATTTTTTTTTCTGAAATTCACATCGCATACCCCCTCATTTTAGGAGAAATGGTGAAAAAAGCACCTTGTTAAAATTTCATGAAAATCAGTCAAGTCTAAGTGGTCTCTCAAGGCCCCTCAATTCTCACCAAAAAGAAACATTTCAACCATTTTCGCCAATACGCGGTTAGCCACAACTTGGTGAATTTTTAATGAACAACATTCTAATTGCAATGGTTGGAAAGGTATCAAAATTAGCTTCAATTTGCATACCAACATTAATGGTCTAGGATGATATCTTGACTCCCATGGACTCTTCAGCTGACAGTGCTAATGTGCGAAAGTGTTTACTGAATGACTAAACCTGTTCAAGAAAAGATTTCCATTAAATTTCACTGTCAATTAACATGTTCTTATTCTCCAAAAGGCAGGATGACCCGATAAAGCATAAAACTTTTTTTTTTACCATGGAGAAACCCGCTTTATGAGCTGTAAAGTTTTAATGTTAGATTTTGTCAAAAGTGCTGAAAACATCGGAGAGGGGCTGTTGCATTTCATAGTTTAACTTCATAAGAGTTAAATATAGGACAACATAATCTATATCATGTGAAACATAAGAATATTGTCTTTCAAGTGGTACCCGTCATGGTGCCCTGTAATAAATTTGGATGAAGATATGAATTTGAAATACTACGATTCCCGACTGCTATTTTATGTGTTTGCGACAAACTTCAACATAAAATTTCATCACTCATAAACCGGGCATTCCCATGGTCAAATATCTTTTCTTTTTAAATATTTGGTCATTCTTGAACTGGGAAAATAAGAATCATGGCAATTTAAAGCAAAAAAAAAAAAAAGCCTGGCTTTTATCAGGATCGGTCGTTCAGCAACAATTTCATTCACGAAAAGTGTAAACTGAAAAGACCATGGGAGTTGAGATATTATCTTAGACCAATAATGTTGGTATGCAAATTGAAGCTCTTTTTTAGCCCTATCCAACCATGGTATTGGAAATGCAGTACTGTACAAATTGACTAAGTTATGAGGAACCGCGTATTTGCGAAAATGGTTGAAATTTTCCTTTTTGCTAAGAATGGAGGGGCCTTGAGAGACCCCTAAGACTTAACCGATTTTCTTGAAATTTTTACAGGGTGCTCTTTTCACAATTTCTCCTAAAATGAGGGGGTATGCGAATAGAAAATCAAAAATTTTGTTTTTTGGGCCACCCTAATATTTACTAAAGAGTATGAAAGCTGTTTGTGAAATAAACCTGACCTTGTCAAGGATTTCCCTTGCTTGAGCACAACTGTGAGGTTGTCATCATTTGATAATAACTCTACCTTATTCTATAGAGTTTTATGCATCTGATGAACTTTCCAAATATTTTTTATCTGCTTGTAACAAGCATTACAGGCTTATTTGCAACACCAGGGAAGGTGTTAGGACCGTCTCTTGTGACCAACTTGGCGTCACAATCTATTTATAGCTCAACTAATATTATGACGTCATGGCAACCCAGGAGGCTGCAACATGCAGGGGGGCACTCTCAAGAAATTTGAATTGCTGCATAACTCAGTGCACAGAGCAGGGGGTACTAGCACATGGGGATATATAATAATCTGGCATTATAAATTGACTCTAATTGCAGGCAAAGGTCAGGGAAATTCTCCCAGTCCTCCAATCTCACACTTAATATTTTAGAAATGTCTATCAATTAATATTTTAGAAATGTCTATCAACTGATTTAGGGTAAAACTCAATTGAAAAAACAAGGCCCACAATTGTGTTCATAGAATATTACGGAAAAGCAAAAATAAATAAATAGGCCTAAATAAAATATAATTTATAGGACATTTGAAAAAAAAAAATCTTTGAAAATTCACAGGGCTTCTTTATACAAATAATGGCAAGCTGCCATTAAATTGTGGGAAACGATTGAAAAAAAAAAGAGTCCACAGACTCCACAGACTCCAAACATTTTTTTAAGTAAAAAAATTGGAGAAGTAACCCCCCTTCAAGTCATTTCAAATGTAACGTCAACTGGGACCAAGAGACGGTCCACTTGCTAAATTGTAGCAACATTGGTTACTTAAAACTCTAGCTATGAGTTTATTTTGAAGAACTGAATAGTAGTTTTTTGAAAACTTGTTAATAACTATATCACTTATCTATTGACATATTTTTCATTGCTGGCGGTCGTCTGGGAGTGTCTTCAGAGCACTTCAAAGTTGGGGAAACCCTTGGAAAAGTTAGAAATAGTTTCATACTCTTGTTTAAATAAATGGTAGCGTCACAATTTACGGATTCAAGTGCTCGTGGTCACAACTTCCAGCTGCAGTTTGTTAAACCATCTACACCCGTTTCAAAAAACTTGTTGAGGGTTATTGCTTTTTTCTCCCCACACGTTTACACCGTAACTCTTCAGTGATGAGTTGGAACTTGGAACTAACTGATTTATAGTTTTCCCAGAGGATGACCTGCTTGCTGAAAACCTAGTGGACAGAATGGCTTGCTTTCTGAAGTTCTCTTCTAAAGATTTTGATAGCAAAAAACTTGACTTATTCCTAATTCATTAGTGAGCGGATATTAGGTACATTGCTAGAGTGCACTGACACGCTGCATGAGGATGGAAATTGGACACATTTTATGACCTTTTGAAAGTTGTAAGAGTTTCTTTTTTACACTAACATTACAGACTTTTGTGAACTATTAAAATCTTTTGAAATCGTCAGTAGTCACCAGTTTAATTATCGACTCTGCCTCTACCTGAAAATGCAACTTTGACTCCGACTTGACTCCATATGAAAACTCTGCAACTCCGATAACCGATTCCGAAGCCCTATGAGGAAGGCAGTCACACAAGTCAAGCCAGTTATAATTCTGGGTCCATTGTGCTATTATAGTTTATAATAATACATCATATCAATTACACGTACATCCAATTATTGAAAACTGGATTCCGAACACCCATTATTCACTCAGTTTTTTAATAAAAATCCTCTGCAAGAACACATCCAACTCTTTGAACCAGCCAGGAACTGGCATAGCTGGTTAGGATTATGGTGATTTTCCCAATTAGACTTCACTCATTTGAATCATTTATTTTCTTGTTTTTCCTAAACTACTTTTGGGTGGTCTTAATTAGCCAATGGGAGTAAACATGCAGCTTCTGCAGACCACATGTAAAACAGCAATGAAAACACTGCTTACAACTTGGACAGGGAAGTTGGGGAACTTTAAAGTTCAATTGGGTGTATACAGAAGGCTGGGTCTCAGATTCTTCAATAATTAGACACTTTCTGGAGGCTTTCTCGAGTGCATATGGTTTACTGTCTCTGCACGTATGTCATGGATACTACAAGAAGTAGATGCTTTCGTATTAGTTTGACTCAACCGTCCGTTCAGCGAATAAGTTTTGCTTACTAGGGTGGCCTAAAAATGTACAGGAAAATTTTTTTTTCTGAAATTCACATCGCATACCCCCTCATTTTAGGAGAAATGGTGAAAAAAGCACCTTGTTAAAATTTCATGAAAATCAGTCAAGTCTAAGTGGTCTCTCAAGGCCCCTCAATTCTCACCAAAAAGAAACATTTCAACCATTTTCGCCAATACGCGGTTAGCCACAACTTGGTGAATTTTTAATGAACAACATTCTAATTGCAATGGTTGGAAAGGTATCAAAATTAGCTTCAATTTGCATACCAACATTAATGGTCTAGGATGATATCTTGACTCCCATGGACTCTTCAGCTGACAGTGCTAATGTGCGAAAGTGTTTACTGAATGACTAAACCTGTTCAAGAAAAGATTTCCATTAAATTTCACTGTCAATTAACATGTTCTTATTCTCCAAAAGGCAGGATGACCCGATAAAGCATAAAACTTTTTTTTTTACCATGGAGAAACCCGCTTTATGAGCTGTAAAGTTTTAATGTTAGATTTTGTCAAAAGTGCTGAAAACATCGGAGAGGGGCTGTTGCATTTCATAGTTTAACTTCATAAGAGTTAAATATAGGACAACATAATCTATATCATGTGAAACATAAGAATATTGTCTTTCAAGTGGTACCCGTCATGGTGCCCTGTAATAAATTTGGATGAAGATATGAATTTGAAATACTACGATTCCCGACTGCTATTTTATGTGTTTGCGACAAACTTCAACATAAAATTTCATCACTCATAAACCGGGCATTCCCATGGTCAAATATCTTTTCTTTTTAAATATTTGGTCATTCTTGAACTGGGAAAATAAGAATCATGGCAATTTAAAGCAAAAAAAAAAAAAAGCCTGGCTTTTATCAGGATCGGTCGTTCAGCAACAATTTCATTCACGAAAAGTGTAAACTGAAAAGACCATGGGAGTTGAGATATTATCTTAGACCAATAATGTTGGTATGCAAATTGAAGCTCTTTTTTAGCCCTATCCAACCATGGTATTGGAAATGCAGTACTGTACAAATTGACTAAGTTATGAGGAACCGCGTATTTGCGAAAATGGTTGAAATTTTCCTTTTTGCTAAGAATGGAGGGGCCTTGAGAGACCCCTAAGACTTAACCGATTTTCTTGAAATTTTTACAGGGTGCTCTTTTCACAATTTCTCCTAAAATGAGGGGGTATGCGAATAGAAAATCAAAAATTTTGTTTTTTGGGCCACCCTATTGCTCACTAATACTGCTTCATATTCATTCAAGAGCAATCAAACACCTTCAGATACCGAGTGTCTCACTCAGATGGCTGAACTTTTTCCTATTTTCCTAC
This sequence comes from Platynereis dumerilii, assembly GCA_026936325.1. Classification (NCBI taxonomy): domain Eukaryota; kingdom Metazoa; phylum Annelida; class Polychaeta; order Phyllodocida; family Nereididae; genus Platynereis; species Platynereis dumerilii. The sequence goes on along the minus strand of JAPTHN010000003.1, from coordinate 45,575,618 downwards.
TATTTACCAATCTTTAAAATTTCCAATATTCCTCAAGTGCCTGTCTCTCTATGTTATTGGGCTTTGAACCTCATGCAATTTTGCTGTGAAAACAGAATCTATATTTTTTTCCAAAGCACCTTGCTGAACTAAATACTTGAGGAGTTCTATATTTTTTATCAAAAATAGTTACACCATTGTTACAACATCCACCGAGCATTCCTCAGAAGTTAAACTGCTCATTCCGAGCGATTACCTTCTAAAGATGTGGCGGACCACCGCAGTTGAGCTCGACTTATCTCCTCTTTCAAAGTACTTGACTCATTAAAAGTAAGGTGAAGAATCACTTAAGATCATATCATCTTGCATTAGCAGTGTTTTGTGTTTCCTCCAATTCTTTAACTGCTACTTTCACTCTTCATCTGTCTGTCAGGTATACCGTATTCGTTCGCTTTTCAGTCTCTTCAATTCAATAAAAAAGGTCCTGCTCTATCGGGATTTGTACAAGAAGGTGACTCTCTTTAAATGTTGTGTCTATGAAAGGTCTCCATCAATTAGTCTATATTTATATTTACTCTATAGTTATATTTACTCTCACCATGAAAAGTGTGTATAGAGTAAGGGCCTCTCATTGAATAAAAGTGGTAACTTCCCAATGCACTTTCTTTTCATATTTTTTCAGCTTAACTTTTCTTGAGATTTTCTTAAGATTTCTTACCTGTTTTCCTTCTTTCGTTGTTTCTTATCATTTTTGTTGTACTTTTTTAAACAAGGGCTCGAGAGGGAAATCAAAAACAAGTTGTTTCCTGTCACTTTGAGCATCCGTTTGACGGATACAAATTAGTAGCAGCTGCCGAAGTAGTCGTCGGATTTCACAAAGCCGTAATTCAGTTCCATTGAGAGTGCTAATTTGTAGCTCTTTATTCTCCACTCGACAATTTTGTCATTGCGAGTAGACTGCAGTAGTGCTTGTGAAGAGCGGAACCCTAATGAATGATGAAAAGAACCGAATCTTAATAATCCTATCGTAATTATTACTGATTCGTCCCTGACCGTTTGCATAAAAACTTTCTTCTCACACCGGAAGTGAACAATTTGTATGTATCACAACTACTGCCTTCTAATGAAAGACCACTGCCTAACAGCCGCTTCAAACAAGCGGTCTCATATGGGAAGGACCGCTGTACTTAGAAACCTGCTTAGTCTCCCTGAACTGTTCGAATCTTTTAGACGAAAAACTCGAGAAATATTCCCTACACCTGAGGGTGTTGACATTATCGGAAATATTTCAAATTCCACCTTGCTTCGGTCTAGTATCAGCTTAAGTATTACCCCAAGATTGGTAGGTTTTAAATAAGTTTATTGATAGATTATGATGAAAGAGATATTTAAACGGGGTTTTGAAAGGTTCATAAAGTGCTAAGTTTAATATCGCCTGGGAAATATTGGAAAAATTTGAGAAGTGACGTCATTCCTGTTAATTGGAGATATCGATAGACATGTTCTGTTATCATTTTCTAAATGTATGGCCAATTTATTATGACAGCAGCTGATTTATTCAATAAATATTCCCTTTTTTAGAGTCAGTAGCAATGTTTTCCTGCTTAGTCTAACCTTTCATTTGCTACTATAGTCACGATAACACATATTTCTTGTGAGACTGCTGACAAAAAAGTGCCAACAGCTGGTGCTAATACTGCAGTTCATCAATGAAAGTGAAAACCTAATGAACATATTGCAGGGTCATAATTTTTGTGTTTATTGGGTATGGTTATCGGTTGCCCATACAAGTGTATGTGTAATCAACCTGTACCTTGAAATGACTTACTTTCAGGCATTGTCAGAATGACTGAGCAACATTACACAATGAGGTGGTGACAAACCAAGTGTTTCTAATTTGTCCAAAATGATCCTTTGCTTCCATGTGTTTGAGTGTCAACTCAAGAAGTTAGACATGACCATGGCTTTTACAGTCTGTCACTTTGATATTGAAAAAATGAAGACCAGTTCACTGTGAAAAATGCACTTTGTGATCCATGATAGCCGATGAAGTGTCATCTTCTCTACTGTCAACATGGGAAACATATAGGTTGTTTGATTAGTCATGATCAAGAGAAGTCCATTTGACTTGTCATATCTGATTTCAGAGTGAAAATCAGATGCATAATCCTTTTGTTTGGCTGTCAACATCAAGCGGGATAAGTCTCCTCAAATCAAATTTTTAAACATTGAAAGCATTGGGTATGATTATGACAAATCATCGGCATGATGACACACAAAGTGTCATTTTCACAGTGTTACAGTCCACTCTTTTTCTATATCAAAATGACAGACTGTAATATGTCACAGTTTCGACTGAGCATCAGAGCCGATAATCCAACCAATCAGATCCTCAGTGAATCCTCACTCAGTTTGTGACATCACAGGAAAATTAGGAGCTGGGAAATGCTCGATTTTCTCATACCTATAACAACGATAATAACTGTATCCACAAACATACTTGTCTATATTTATGTATGGATTTACCAGGACATAGTGTTTGTGTGCTCTCTAATGTTACCAGTTAACCCTTAACCTGCAGGCCAGCTAATTACCATAGAGTAATGAACTAGCATGTAAACTGGCTGCATCTCATTCGCCTATTGACATAGTACAGGCATAGTAATTATCCTGATAATGTCTATGGTCATGTCTCTTGTAATGCTTATGATTCTGAGAATAGTGAATTGTGTATTGTCAATTACCAAACCAAACAAGAATTTTTTTTCATAAGGAAACAGATTGCGCAAATGCTCATCCGCATTTTATTACGCATTTTATCTCGCATCACACCATTCTGCATATTACGTGCCATCAGCATTTTATTACCATGACACTAGCCCCCAAACCAGTGTTGTATTCTCATGCCTTGGGTTGGCCCCGATTGCCTCTAAAAAGCTTTATAATACAATTTTGTGGTTCTTGAACGACACTTGCGACAATTTGTTGCGCGACTGGAGATATATTGCCAATACTATGTCGGATGCTCGCGACAAGAAATATTGCAAGTCTGATGCCAGATGCTAATAAGGACACACTGCATAGTGCATACATATAGAATAAAATATGGTTCAAATGAAAATTTGAAATTCATATATTTAGTAAAGACCAGCTATATGAGCAAAATGAGCAAAATTTAATGCGATTTAGCAATTTGGGTTAATGTAACAATCATTGAGAGACACTTGTTATCTGTCGGACATTAACTATGGAACTAGGGAAATCTCTTCATCTGAGATTCAATATGATTCCATACTAAACTGATTAGCAATGTCCTAATCTGAATGAATTAAAGCATTTCATAATAACCCATCGACCTACATGCTGTACTATGAATTGTAATTAACCAATCACTTGACCGCTGGATTTGTCACTGAAGTACCACAAAAGCTCTTGAAGCTGGTACAATAAGGTCTAACAACTGACAGAAGGACTGAATCAAAGCAAGCTAATGGCTTTGGCGTATCTTGCATGACTTAATGTGAGGTGTTATTAGAACATTGCTTCGGGTGGAGACTCAGTGAGAGTCGTATTCAAATTACAACCCTCCAGAGATTGTTCAGTTGAGAAACAATAAGCTTGTATGCTGTTTGTTTCATCTATCTATCTTTCGATGTAAGTCTATCTATCTATCTTTCTATGTATATCTATCTATCTTTCGATGTATATCTATCTGTCTGTCTGCCTGTCTAGATTATGTTTATCTTGTGTTTATCTATCTGTCTATCTATTTGTCTATATATTATCTATCTATCTGTTTTTTCATCTCTCTATCTATTTTATCTTTGTCTGCATAATTATTATCCATCTCAATCGATCTATCTATCTAAAACTCTGATGGAGATTAGTATTAGTGCTACAGCCTATAGGAATCATCTGTGCATGAATGCTTAAAACTATTATGAATGCACCATTTGTCTAATCGCTCTGGTACCAACTCCGATGCTCCGAGACCATTCGGAAATGCTGCTGAATCCATCCAAGGGGCTGGTGAACCAATCGTACGCGCAGTGCCAAACCAATCAAACATTGTAGCATTGCTGTAGCAGCTATCAAAAATCCTGTGGAACCAATCATGAATGCTGTTGATCCAATCATTCTGCCTAATCAGCCATAGCAGCTGCATAGGAACAAATGCTATGAATGTCCAGTGGCCATTATGAATCATGTTATAACCACAATGTATGGCCAGGGTCTTCCATGGTACTATTCGTCCTAATTCCAGCCACCCATACATTGGCATGTTCTGTCAAGCCAAATATTGCAGACTCTTCATGTGGCTTACTGCCAGCTGAGGAACTTGGTTATTGGTCCACATTGTACTGCAAAGATTTTGTGGACATCTTGGCAAATTTGCCTGCATGTATTCGAACTCTAGTTGGAGAACCCAAAATAATTTTCAATGGACCTTCATGAACAAAATCCAAGCTGTATGTTGTCCAGATGAGATATTGAATTTGCAGCTCATCATGCTCATTACATCATGTATATCAGTGTCTGTATTGCTTTATTCAGTATGACAGCTATATTGGTTGATAAATAGATAGACATGGTAAGTGCAGCCCTCTAAGCCCAGTTCTGGTCAATCACAATGGTTGACACATTAAATATTTGAGAAAAGGTTTTGATTGTTAAGGTCTTAAGGATATCACTCAACCAGTACATGTGTGTTTTTAAACGTGGAAAAGACATTGTAGGCCCTAAACATTGGGATATGGCATCACTCGATTTTGTAATCACTCTGCATCCTCAACTGTAATGAAATGTGTATGTAGAGTTCTTGGAGTTTAATTTACCTTCAGGAGATTAGCAGATTAGTGGAAATTCAAGGCCACAGTTCTCCAAATCTCCTCTGCGCTTTTCTCTCCCGAAGGTAGATTCATCAACTATATGAATCCGGTGATTAACGATTTACTCTCGAGAAAATCCTGTTAACAGTTCATTAGAGTTAATTGCGCTTATTAGCTATTCTTGTAAATTTTTAATCGATTCTGAATTCCAGTTCCTGTTAGATATGTTGGTATAATCCAATTGACAGACTGAATTGATTTTATGATTATTTCCAAAGTTGCCGAAACTGAATTGTATTAAGTTGGAGGTCATGCAAATAATGTCTGAATTATGCTTTAATGATTACTTTGAATTGAATTGAATTGTATTAGTACTTGATTGAACTGAATTAAAAGTTTGACTAAACAAACAAATCTCTCAGTCACGATTTGAAGATTTATCTCTGAAGGTTGATTCTGTAGGTTAATAATTATGAAGGTTAATTCTATCAAATTCAACTATCATGTATTGGAAGCTAAGTATATAATCTGGGCTTCTGTGTGAATTTCTATTTCTCAGTCTTCCTCCGGAGTCCAGACTAATGCTGAATTAGCTCAGGATTGTTGTTAACTGACAAGAATTATTCAGAGTTCCATTAAGATAGTGAAAATGCCTGTTTACTGTTGATAAGGATAGGGCAGGCAGGTGAATAGCTCTGGAGGTTGAGACACTCTAAAAGATTTCAGACAAAATTGGTTTTTTAGATTCAAAATGGTTTTTTGAAAAACCAAATTTCAATGCAAAAAACCAACATGGATTTTGTAAAAAATCCATGTTGGTTTTGCATTGAAATTTGGTTTTTCAAAAAACCATTTTGAATCTAAAAAACCAATTTTGTCCCGACATTTTTTAGAGTGTGGGTTCATTCTCTTGCTACAAAGGAGGGCTGAGTTAGGCTGCCGATTTGTAAAAGAGAATGGCAAAGAGACTGAAGCTTTGGATAAGTTATGGACTTCGTGAGCTCAACTCTGGCACTATATAATTTGCAGGTTTAGTTATGTTTTGTCAATAAAAAGTATTTCAATATCCATTGCACTCTTTGAGGTCTAAATCATGTAAAACAGAAAAAGAAAGCTTGTGGTTTGAATGAGGTAAATTTTGCTCTAAAAATTCCTGAGTGCATTACTCCGTATACCTAAGTACTACTTGTTGCAGTCTGCCTGTTTATGATGAAGTACATAATAAGAGGTACAGTAACTTCAATTCTCTGAACCTGTATGTATTTGTGAGGTTTACAATTGATTTTATAATTATTGACATTTTTATGCAAGGACTGACAAATCCTTTTTTTCTCAACCTATAACTTACGGCGATTTGTGGTTTCCCATTCCCAACCAGTAGCCAATGCTGTTGCAGTCTGCTTATTGCTATTTACAACGAAGAACTATATATTAAGAGATACGTTTACTTTTATACTTGGCAAATCTGCAGCTCTGTGAGGTTTTGAAGTTTCTTTTATTGTTATTGACACTTTATTCAAGGACTGATATGACCAGCCGATGAATAACAATTGCTTACAGAATTTCACTGACATTTTCCTTGTGAGGTCATATCCCTATCCATGTCATGCTATTCTCTATGACTCATATCAAAGCAGATTTTGAAGTCATACCCTATACTTCCAATGCTATCAAAACAAGTCACCTACTGAGTCACAGCACTCATCAATGAGGTCTCAAGTTACTCAATGACACATTGAAAGTTCATTTCAATGCAATGGATAGGGCCTGTTGTGAGGTTTAATGGCCACAAGCAGCTGAGTGTAAGTACTCGCCATTCTTCAAACATAATGGTTGGAAACATTTGCATGCTTGCTTCGATTCTGTGACAGATATCTGCATTTCAATAAGATGCCACAGAAAGTGTTACTGACATCCATACTTCCCACTGACGTTCACAGTTGTCAGTGTTTCCCACAGACGTTTGCAGAAAGACTTACTGATGTCCGTACTTCCCACAGACATTTGCAGAAAGACTTATTGATGTCTGTACTTCCCACAGATGCTTGCAGAAAGACTTACTGATGTCCGTACTTCCCACAGACATTTGCAGAAAGACTTATTGATGTCTGTACTTCCCAAAGGCGTTTGCAGGAAGTGTGTCAGATGCCCTTACTTAAACCAAGTATTCGCGCAATCACCGCAAGCAGCCATTTACAGGAAAAGTGACACACAATGTGTGGTCAATACTTCCCAAAGATATTTGATGATTTTGGAGGACATAGGGGAGTCATTCCAATATAACAATTGCAAATGTCTTTCTGGACATAGTAACCTCAAGTGTTCAAGACACTGACATTTGACAAGCGCAAAGTATACAAGTATGGAATCTGAGTATACAAGTATCTGAGTATGGAATCTGAAACTTCCTGATTGCAGACAAACGACTCAAGACTGGGAATTGGACCTAGAACCTGGTTAAGGTGTAGATCTAAGCAAGGATTTGGCAACTGCTGCGGACTTGAGCCAGTGTTGAGTCATAGAATCATTCAACTTTTTACAACCAGTTGAGTTGGATGTGTTTTATACATGTATATCAGAAAGCATGTGCATTTCTATTGAAAAAAAAAAGCTGTAAAAGTACTTACCTGATCTGATGTGACCAAATATTGCCTTGATGTCCACTGAGTTTTAAGCAATATCCACTATTTAGGTTAGTATCCTCCAAATCCAGCGTTTATTTCCAGGCCACCCAAGGTTCACAGTGTGGATGTTGATTTTCTGTAAAATGTGAATATTCAGTTTAGATTTCCACTGAATGATGTTAAGCTCCTTAATCCTGATGTATGTTTAATTTATGAGTTTATTTTTAATTTGCAAAAAAGAAAAGTGGTTAATACATGTACATGTATATCATTAGGATACTTGACACAATTTGTTGGTTTTTCAGATGTTTTTGCAAAGTTTGACAACATTAATCATGTTATTTGCATGTTTTATCAACAGTTCCTCATGTTATCGGTAGTAACGTGTGAATAGCTGGCAACTTAGTAAGTGATTACCATTCACAAATGGTGATAATAGAAAAAGCGTAAACACCTAAATGTGCCAGATGTCAGATTGTATCGAACTGGAAGTCAAATTATTTATATAAAGCAAAAGTTCTCGTGCAATAGTTTAATGCATTTGAGTGAATTTAATGTCGTTCGCAATATATCCGATGCAAACTTTTGACTCGATGATGGTAAACTTTTCTTGTGAAGTTTATTGATTGTTTTTTCCTCATTAAAAGTGAATTTGGACTTCAGGAATGTGTCCAAATAAATCTGCAATACAGTAATTTTACCCTGCTGGGACTCCAATGAACTTCTATTGTCTTAATTGAGTTGTTGATCTGAATTAAACAAAATTCAGTAAATTTACTAAAACTTAAAATTCCAAATTTTTAATGCAATAACTCCTTTGAAAGTGCAATAACTCCACTGTGTCCACTGTGTGGTGATGTACAACCAGTTGAATTAATTGAATTATCCCTCTGATTAAATAGTCCTTCTGTTTTCTCTGTCCCTCTGTCTTGTTTGAGGCTTAATGATAGACTGGAGGAAGGTGGCAGTTTTTGTGCTCCATACCCAGCATGCTGTATGCCATGGGATGGAGCGCCTCTCTGGATTCAATGCAGTGCTGCCACTCCACTGCTCCAGCCTGCTGAGGCAGGGACTGAGGCAGGGACTGTGATGCTTAGGCTCTTGCTAATGATGTTGGCAATGGTGTTTCAGACTTTTAGTTTGTGGTTAAGCTGTGGTATTGCTTGTGGTGAAAGCTAACCAACTCGTTAATGATGGTTTGGTTTTATGTTATCCAACAAGGCAACAACATTAACAGAGTACAATTGGAAACAAAGTGGTATAAGAAATCGAGTAAATAAAGTATAAGATGAAATTTTACAATGATAAGAAATTTGGATAGCCGCGAAAGCACGGAAACTTATTTCCACTGGGTCCAGTAAGTCACAACACAAATCATCATCGCGATAAGTCAAAAATTCAAAGCATAAAAAAAATCAATACTTTATTTCTTGGGTTGTCAACAAGTAGTGTTAGTTTCCGTTATTGAAAATATTTTCGAAACCAATGGTTATATCATGACACGTCATCTACGTCATGACATTCAAAATGGAGATTTCATTGCATGAAACCACTGTAAACGTTTTAATTTTAAATGTTCTTGATTGATTTGTATGGCTTCCGAAGAAGGTACTGAGGATATTGATTTCCTAAAACCGTTAATGCCTTACTATTTTGGTAAAACTAAATGCATCTGTTGATGTCACAATCAACTTTCAAAGAGACATTAACGTTAAATTATCAATTATTCAAGTTAATTTGGAACTTCTATGAAGAAAATTGCTTTACGATCTCAGTGCAATAAAGTCTTTTTAGGAATCCAGTTATCCGAATGATTATGAAATTGTGATCGCTCAGGCAAACTAATTTCTACAGCATGTGCATTTAAATTCATTGAATTGAGGTTCTCGCAATAAAGGATGGAACAATTGAAGATAATATGTGGTTATTTTGAGGGATTCCCACCAGTGTAATGCACTGTTCTGTCAACAATGTGGTGTCAGTTGTACATTGTTATAACTTAAACTTTTGTGTTCATATTTTCATCTTAGGTTATTTACTTGCTGCTGGTAGGGTTTTATAGCATTTGCCTATCCATCGCACAAGATTGACAAGAACCTTTTGTTCACGACAAAACATAATGGATGAGTTTTGGGATACCGTAGTTTTAATGTCACAATATTCTCAATCTGAATGAATACAAAGAAAGGTTTCACAACTACTCTGGAAATGAAATGTCAAACTTTATATTATGCAAAATTTTCAATGTTCAGATGTGCTGGAAAGGTGAGGAAAATGTAAAGGTGGGGAAAATTGAAAGGAGTTAATGGAGAGTTGATGGGGAAAGCGAATGGTATAAGTATAGGTTATACAACGATTTTGAGGTGTAGGCCTATAACTAATATTTCAGGTGGTTATTTACCGAGGGCTTTAGCCCGAGGTAAATAACCCCTGAAATGTTAGTTATACACCGAAAAAGAGTTGTATAAGCGACTTATACTCCATAAATGACTCCTGAAAATTTTTTAACTGAATTTTGATGCTTTGTTGTCATTTTTATGTGTGTTGTTCGCGAAAAAAACAGTATAACAAGCTAACTTAATCCCCAACAGTGGTATAACTAACAAATCTGTTGGTTATACCACGGCAAAAGACAATAGGAAACTGTCTCGGTGGAGTACAAAAGAACTGACGAGATCCTCCATAACTCTTTCCTCTACTCCACCCAGGAGCAAACGAGTATTTGGTTGAGGGCAGGTAATGGCTAGGGGTGAGTGTCTGAGTGACACATCTATACGGAATCATTGTGGTTACACATATATGACTGCCTGGCTTCGTAACCTCTATAGGAAGTGAAAGAGACTGTTGTGTTAGAATATATGTAACTGCCTTTTAATGACTGAATAAATAATGATGATTTTCCTTGTTTGTTTCAGGTGAGTCCTGTTTTCGATATTACACAGGGATCGTTGGTATGTACACTGTACTTGCATTTTCTAGTAGTAGTTTATTGACTGTTAAACAGTCCATCAACAAATTTGTACATCACTAGCATGATACCCGTGAAATGGGGGTAGGGGAGGGGCAAAATATTAAATACAAATTGTGAACATAAAACCCAGCCTAAAACCTTGTAGCGGGTGAAAAAAAGTTGCTTCCAAGTTTTTGTGGATGGGCACCCTGTACTTTTGCTGTGAAAGATGGACGGGTCCATGAATTAATAGTAGGATACACCCAAGATTCCACATACGGTGCGTTTTTGACAAATTTGTTTTTTGTGTGTCATTTATCGTAAGATTGTGTTGGTTGTATATTTGGCAGAAATAGTAGAATTATTATATATTTGAAGGTGATTGCTCTGCCGCTTGATGTAAAATGTACAATGATATTATTGTATCTCAATTGCTTTCTTGAAACTGTACCGATACTTATACCCGACGATTCGATGTTCGGCGTTGCACCTTGTCGCACTCTTTTACAAGAGGATTTACACAGGATGCTATATGGAACAGATCTCTTGTGGTTTGCCGCTCAAACTTTGTTTCTGCAATCTTTATACACAGGGCAGTTCTGTCACACTAGAAACCTTCAGCGATGGTGTTGTGATATCGAGTACGGAAATTTGTTGAACACTATAGGCCTTCTGATAAAAGTTATGTTAAAAGTCAGAGGCAGAGTTTCTTGTGGCAGGGCTAAGAGAGTTCCACAATTTAGCTCCCAAATAGTTAAAAGCTTTTTGGCCAGTCTGGGTTTTATATTTTGGGAGCTGTAGATTTCATCTTGTGGTACTTAACTTCTTGTATTATAGGAATGGGTGCTGAATAAAACACTTCGGTTAAATAAGTAGGCGAAAGGCCATGTTATATATGTGGTATTTTTGGTAACACGTATGGTTTATTAGTAGTCCCCTCTTATATCTTCATAAATGTGCTGAACCTGTCATTTAAGCACCATTCAGTGTCATCAGCATATTGATATCTCCCTTTGAATTGGTTCCAATAGATTGATTTACTATTAGTGCTTATCCTCATTATCGTTATCACTAATTGACAGATTATTGAATATTCACTAAAGCATCGAAAGGAATGTATTCACCTTTTGCTGTCACGAAGAGGAGTGCACATTTTATTACTTACATTATATTAGCGCTTGGTTGATACGTCGGCATGTGATACAATTTATATTTGATGTGTTTGCGAACGACAGATACCGCAGAGTGCATATATATGTGGAATCTGTAGACTGCAGATGACGAAATAGCATTCCAATTGTAATTGAATCGCTTATGATTTTCATTATTATTTGCTGGTTGCTATATAATATAAGTATAGTAACATTATATTGATATCCAAATAATCATATGTATGGTGATACTTAAAAGTCTTTTCTGCATGCGATTTCCTCTTTGCGAGGAAAGCTGGGAAATGTTTCTGTTTAGTTTCATGAGACAGAAGGTGATCCTCTTTGATAGGAAAGTTCAGAGCTTTTTGCAAACAAGCAGACTCACTTGAAATAACTACAATGTACTTTTCAACTTCCAAAGTAGCTTTGCCATATCATTATAGATGATCATAGCTGTTCATGCTGGGTTGAATTCCCCACTGTTCTCGGGTTGGGGAGCGTTGGTCTAGTTGTAGCATGCCAGGCTGCCAATCGCCGGATCCAGGGTCTGGATCCAGCTCTTGCCGGGTCACCTGGGCCTTTGTTGGATGACTGTTTCAATCATCATTCACTTCATTGCCATGTCCTCCTATCCTAATTATCAAGTGCGTAAATAAAGGATGTAAAGCCTCAATAATCCATCATCCATCCATCCCCGCTGTTCTCACGAGGGCATATTTGGCTGGTTTTCCTTATTGGATAAGAATACTGGAATGTTCGGTATAAGTCTCTGATGAGGTAAATTTTCAAAGGGTGCACAAGTGATATTCCGTGGCCATGGCGAAAATCAGTTTTGAAACTTTGAGGGCTGGTGGTGTGCAGAAACTTGCACAAGCTGTTGATTGTAAACTAGACACAGCCGGCTTGCTCTATTAAAGAGTGGTTGCTACGATGAGCCCACTTGCAAATTAGCACCTTTACTGTTACATTTTCAATACACATGTGTCTGAGAGGCTATGAGTTATACAAAGTGTGTAATGATTTATTAATGTAAAACATTCAAAACAAGAAAAAGTACACAGTACAATTGTTCTGCGAAAGTTGTATTTGAAGACAATTTACAGTACATTTAAATTTCTTCCTGCAATTCTGCAATTCTGCAATAAATTCTGCAGTTTGGAAGGAAATTGCAGAATTCTGCAATTCTGCAATAAATTCTGCAGTTTGGGAGTGAAATTGCAGAATTCTGCAATTCTGCAATAAATTCTGCAGTTTGGAAGGAAATTGCAGAATTCTGCAATTCTGCAATAAATTCTGCAGTTCTGCAGTGAAACTGCAGAATTCTGCAATTCTGCAATATATTCAGCAGTTTTGGAGGAAACTGCAGAATTCTGCAATTCTGCAATAAATTCTGCAGTTCTCCAGCTCCATGCTGTATTTGTGAACCTCTGGTATTTAATCCAGCTTATCAATTGCAATGCATTTGTTAAGTTCAGACCTCTTCAACAAGGGTCTTGCCACTACCCAGGAAACGTTGGTGGGGGGGGGGAGAGGAGTAGCGGTTCGGGGGTCGGTTCGGAGGTCTGGGGTTTTGATGCTCACCTGTCCCAGCAGCTTTCTGAAAAGTTTCTGCAGCAGAATCTGTAGTTCTGTAGGAATTCTGCAGCCTGGGAGGTTTTATGCACTTCTGCAGGTAGGTAGCTGCATATTCTGCAGTTTCAAATAAACCTGCAGCATTCTGCAATTCTGCAATGAATTCTGCAGTTTGGGAGTGAAACTGCAGAATTCTGCAATTCTGCAATAAATTCTGCAGTTTGGCAGGAAACTGCAGAATTCTGCAATTCTGCAATAAATTCTGCAGTTTGGGAGTGAAATTGCAGAATTCTGCAATTCTGCAATAAAATTTCAACACAACAACAGCTGGAGTTAAAAGTGAACTGCTATGGACTTCTTCTTCTTCTTCTTTTGGTGTCCATTCTCCCAGGTCGCCACTCTTGTGGGGAGCAGCACTTGCATGTTTTGTTTTCTTGTGGATTAGTCATCGTTCTATCTATCTGCTCGGCCAATTCTCAATCAAATGTCACTCTGAAAAAAGTTGCGGGTACCCTGCAACCAGGTCTATTGACTGAAGTTGACAGTGTTTGTATGTTGTTGTCTCTTTTTTCGTACGACACGTTTTTCGGCGATCGGTCAGCTGGCAAAAATGCATTTTGCGAGCTGACCGATTGCCGAAAAAAGTGCCGTACGGCAAAAAGAAACAACGACGGACAAAGACTGACAACTGTAGTAAATAGACCTGGTTGCAGGGTATCCACCACTTTTTTCAGAGTGAAATTTGGTTGAGAATTGGACGAGCAGAGTGGCAAAATGTCCATAGAGGTTTATTTTGATGCAGCAGTTTGTAAAATGACATTTTTGCAAGCTTACCGATCGCCGAAAAAAGTTTCGTACGGCAAAAAGAAACAACGACAGACAAAGACTGACAACTGTAGTAAATAGACCTGGTTGCAGGGTATCCACCACTTTTTTCAGAGTGAAATTTGATTGAGAATTGGCCGAGCAGAGTGTCAAAACGTCCATAGAGGCATAGAGGTTTATTTTGAAGCAGCCCCCCCCCAACTCGACCCCAGAACTGCTACCCCCCCCCCCCAACCAACGTTTCCTGGGTAATGACAAGTCCCTTGTACCAGAGGTTCACAAATACTGCATGAATTCTGCAATAAATTTGTTCTGCAGAATTTATTGCAGAATTGCAGAATTCTGCAGTTTCCTGCCAAACTGCAGAATTGATTGCAGAATTGCAGAATTCTGCAATTTCACTCCCAAACTGCAGAATTTATTGCAGAATTGCAGAATTCTGCAGTTTCCTCCCAAACTGCAGAATTCATTGCAGAATTGCGGAATTCTGCAGGTTTATTTGGAACTGCAGATTATGCAGCTTCCTACCTGCAGAAGTGCATAAAATCTCCCAGGCTGCAGAATTCCTACAGAACTACAGATTCTGATGCAGAACTTTTCAGAGAGGCTGCAGGGACGGACGAGCATCAAAACCCTAGACCTCCCACCCGACCCCCGAACAACTACTCCTCACCCCCCCCCCACCAACGTTTCCTTGGTAGTGGCAAGACCCTTGTCGAAGAAGTCAGAACAAAGCAGATGCATTGCAATTGATAAGCTGGATTAAATACCAGAGGTTCACAAAAAATACTGCAAGGAGCTGCAAAACTGCAGAATTTATTGCAGAATTGCAGAATTCTGCAGTTTCCTGCCAAACTGCAGAATTTATTGCAGAACTGCAGAATTCTGCAATTTCCTCCAAAACTGCAAAATTTATTGCAGAATTGCAGAATTCTGCAATTTCCTCCCAAACTGCAGAATTTATTGCAGAATTGCAGAATTCTGCAATTTCCTCCCAAACTGCAGAATTTATTGCAGAATTGCAGAATTCTGCAGTTTCCTCCCAAACTGCAGAATTTATAGCAGAATTGCAGAATTCTTCAATTTCATCCCCAAACTGCAGAATTGATTGCAGAATTGCAGAATTCTGCAATTTCACTCCCAAACTGCAGAATTTATTGCAGGTGGAGGAAGGAATTTAAATGTACTGCTTTTTTGCAGAAATTCAGAATTCTGCAATTTTTTTGCAGAACTGCAGAATTCTGCACTTTTTTTGGAAACTGCAGAATTCTGCACTTTTTTTACAGAACTGCAGAATTCTGCAATTATTTTTGCAGAATTCTGCAATTCCTTTGGAAACTGCAGAATTCTGCAGCTTTTTTGCAGAACTGCAGAATTCTGCACTTTTTTTGGAAACTGCAGAATTCTGCGTTTTTTTTCTGCAGAACTGCAGAACTGCAGAACTGCAGAAAGAAATTATACACTCCTCACAATTTATTGCAATCATTGAAACGACAATTTTCCTACATCATGGCAATGTTTGTTCTTAAAGAGATGTAAAGTGTATGCTATCCTGATGATTATTTGCAGTTACCACCAACACTGATTCAACAGTAAACATGTGCGGTCTGCATGTAATTGCCTTCATGTTCTTCTGTTTTTGAGAGTGTCTTGATTCGCAGCCGCTGTGCTTGTTGTACATCATAGAAATGTCTCGCTTGTGGAATACTAAACGATGACAGTGAACGTTACAGTGAATGGAGCTAGACAGGAGTCTTGTTATTCCTCAATTTGCATCTGTCATCCGCAGAAGGCCACATGCAGTGCAAAATGAGACTGCCCACATTTGGCATATTGATGTGCAACTACTTAACAGGCTGATGCGTCAATTTACTCTCCGGCTACATGTGCATGAACTGTGTAACATTGTGTTGTTGCAAATTACAAGCCTATACAGTTTGTGTAAGTTGTGTTGCGGTTACATTCAATATTTGTCATTTTACTGTGTAAAGTATGAATCTCTGCTCTGCAAATTTGGAACAACATCTATTGAATGATATTTACAAACACATGAGAGTGAGAGAAAAAGGCCGTTTGGAGTTATTTTGCTGCATGTTCACTGGCGAAACATGATATTATGTTGTTTACCCCTAATTTTCAAGAAATGTTTTTGAGTAGATGGTCAACATTTCCTGAATTGGAAGAGATACCTCATATCGACAATTATTCTGAAACTGCACTCTGCAATTAAAGGGAGAATGCTCTTCATCTGTACTGAAGTCTGAATGCCTCTTGTCATATCACTGTACCAAATTTCATGTGCCTGTGCCACCTCATATCAGTGAAATTATACACTGCCATCTTCCATATCATTGCTATCTCTCTTTTGGGTAATTGCTGATTTTAGACAGAGCAATTGTCATTGTGTTTAATTACATGAAGGAAGACATGATCATACTGTTCTGGCATTACAGATAATATTAAGAGATGTCAACTGTGTTCTCCACTTCAGAATCTGAGGGCTGGGGTAGCGCTAGGCCTTCTTGAAGGTTTTTGTAAGTTTCAGTTGCGTCAGTTTATCTGTAGGCCTATAGGTAGAAGGCGAAAGAGAGATTTCTGTCCTTCTGTCCTATTAGACACCTTTTATCTCTTGTGGATTTTCAGGACTGCAGTCTCAGCTTAGTGACACTATGAAAGAGCGATATAAAAAGCAAGTTTCTTGTTCCAATCATAATATTGGTTTGGCTTTGAAGCAATTGAAAGGCAAACAAGAGAAAGTGTGGTAAAGAGCTTAGCAAAAAGTAGGGTTATAAAAGGCACCAAAGATGAAGAAAGAAAAGGGCTTTTACTTGAAAGGGGGATTGTTGATATAGTATTGGCGGGTCTAGGTGCGAGTGTTTGCTCTTCGCAATTAATTGCCTCCTTGTCAGGACTAGAGGACCAAGAACACAGCACTTGAAGCGAATGGCTTTGCAATTAGAGCTGTGAAGAACCTGCAAAGCGCCCACGAAAAAGTTGTAAGAAGATGTTGGTAGATGAGTAGTAGATTTGTCGTCTTGTGCGGGTCCCTGCGGCCAAGGGATGTGGTGGCCCATCAGTGGATCTATGGCTCATGGAAAAGGAGTTGATGGCAATAAATGAGCTGTAAATGCCTGCAAATCATTTGAGATTCCTTTGAATTAGCCGATCCCCTGCTGGTACCTTAAAATTTCCTTCAAAGTCTATGCAATGTCCCTGAGGAATGGGTATTGACTTCAAGCGATGTGAAAAGGGCTGTATACCTCATTTCCTTTGTGTGTTTGTCTCAGTATTTGTCTAATTGATTGGGCATTGTGTTTATCCTGTCATTTAAGTACTCTTTCAAGACAAAAGGGACAGATTCCCACACTTACACATGCTTACAGGTTCAATTATATGGAGATTCTTTGCTTAAATGGATATTTGCATGACTATGATCTTTGAGAGTTCTAACAGTTGTTTCGTTTTTTTCAAGGATTTTTTCAAATCTTTATTGTGAAGCATGCTTGACATTGTTTGTGTAACCACACTTTTAGTCCCAAGCTCGAGCAATGGAACTATTTCTTATCTCCTCTGCTGGTCTGGATTCGTATTGAACCTTCACGGATATTCATAGGCTTGAGTGCCATCAACAAATTGGGTTCACTGTGGCTGGTAAAAGTAGGGAATTCTTGCCAGTCATGCATTGTATGGAAATTTCTAAATCTCCATTTCAATATTGACACGTGATTTTGTGACACACTTTGTCATCTTTCTTCGGAGAAATGTCATTTCAAACATCCAGTTCGCATGGTTGTTCACTAATAAAACTGACTGCAACCAATATGAAGCTGAGGATACATGCTGGGAGGATTCAAAATTCTTCCTGGCTGTCACAACTCTTCCGGGCTTCCCCATCTAAACTGCCATGACCTGAAAACCTTTAAAGGCACATGAATGTATTTGGTGTGTTGAGAAACGGATAGGCCTTTTGTCTACATCTGTATTATGTGCGTATACACGATTCACCAACCTGTTTTCTGTTTTGATGTCGCTGTCAATCAAGTATGATGCCCATATCATTTTTCATAGCAATTAAATGCCTTGGACACACTGCCGTGCTGCATATATCAGGAGTTAATTGGACAGTTTTTTTCTATGGATCTTGGAGTAAATTGGACAGCATTTGCAATCCATTTGTCATATGGCCAATGACTTTCCGGCACTCGACTACTATTCAGCTTTACTGGTGATTGTTGACAGCCCTCAGAGCCCTGTTATCCCAATCATGGCATGCAATATGAAGTTGTGAAGTAAAAGAAGTCACGATTTTGTCCGGATTGAGAGGTATGAAGCCTGGTAGTCAAATGTTAAGGTTCTTGACTGCAGGGAAAACATTCTTAAAGTGTGTGATCTCTTTTCTGGGCACATGCATTATATGGCGCAGGAAGATGGTCACAGCAACTCACATGGCACAAATCAGTCTATGTGGGTTTCATACTGATAGTGCAAGGGGCTACTGTATTCCCTTTAATAAATTTATTTGATTAATGAATTGTTGCCATAAAGCTTGGTACTTGCTAATGCGTAATCATTGAATCAATGTGTATAGTACTGTATACATATAATTGGGTTGTCAGATTGTTTCGCAGAAAAAATCCTTTGTTGTCTCTCCCCTTCATTGAACAGCCCCTTTGATAATTTCGTCAAGGGGCTACTGTATTCCCTTTAATAAATTTATGCAGCTGATGAATTGTTGCAACAAAGGTTTCGTACTTTCTAATACGTAATCATTGAATCGATTTGTGTTTACATATAATTGGGTTATCAGATTATTTTGCAGAATAAATGCTTTGTTGTCTCTCCCCTTCGATGAACAACCCTTTTTGGTAAATTGTCATGAAATCAATGGCTGTGACAACTGATCTCTTTGATGTTGTGTGTATATTATTTGTTCAACCTGGCAACGGGACACCACTATCGAAACATGACTGATTCATTCTAATCTCATGAAAGAAGACTAAGTCTTGTTTAATTATTATTTTAAAACCAATAGTTTTTAATAATTAATAAGTTGATAATATAGTAATCCTTAAGGTTGAACTCCTTTTAACAGTCAGGTCTATCCAAAATAGTCAAACACCTGCAGCTTTTAGCTTATCAAATTTGGGTTCAGTGAAATGCCTATTTGCTGCTCAGTTATATACATTAGGCTCACTCTTCTGAACCTCTTCCTCCTAGGATTCCTTATTCTCCCCGTTTACAATCACAGATCACAACTCAGCTAAGCACCAATCCACCTCAATAATGTGTTTACTTTGCATACTAGTTCTATGTCATATGTACCAAATCTTTGCACATTTTGTCATCCAATCAGTTACCCCAATTAGGTAGAATGTATTGCAATTGGTCTCCATAATGCACAACTGCTTCCATCTGTCTTGATAATTGCTAAGCGAAGTTAGTTGGCTGATTGGCTATCCATCTGCCTGTGGCTGTTGTGCCTGGAACCGTTGCCTGGAACATTGTGTATGAGCATGGCTCAGTGTTGGGTTGAGATTGTCTTCTGCGTCTTGTTTCTAGAAATGTGATTGTTGCGAGATTGCTTGCTCCACATCAAATGGTTCCTTCGGCTGACGGGCATCAACCTGTGTCTTCTTTGTTCAGAGATTTCTTGGGCCTCTGCCCTTTTTGGATTTCCCTCGGGTAATCGGACACAGGTACTAAGTGGACGCCATGAGCAAGTGAAGGGTGTTCTGTCAACGTCAATTGATGCCTTTGTTTATCTTTTTAGGGTTTTTGGGTTTTCTTTGTAGGCGATTTCAGGAGAGACCTACACTTAAGGAAAGCTTCTTGTTAGATGGCTGTTGTCAGATGGCTCCACAGCTCAGTGCCTTTATTTCATCGAAAAGTGCATATCTTGTATTTGAGTTGAGTTCTGGCTCTTACTTGATTAATTTCAGTTTGCAGTTATCAATGTCAATTGTACCAGAATATAAGTTACTAGTAATGCCCATTGAGGCACATGTTTAGGGGGATGAAGACCCCCCCCCCCGGACGAACGATAATGGCAGATGCAGATGTGGAATCTGTCTGGTACGACTAATGTCTGCAATGGGCACATTGATGAAAGGGGTGGATTGGTTTTGTCCTAATTGTTGACCTCTTAGCTGTCGTAGTGAACGTTGCATGGCCGAGTGTTGAAGAGTATTGAAATATTACTTGTAGACATACCTGTTGAGGGGAATTTTTAGGGGGAATGGAGTGCCCCCCCCCCCTCCCGACCCCCCACTATATGTGAAAATGAAGAGGTAGATTGTCAGTGATGGCAATGGAAATATATTTATTGACAGGGAAATGATGGAAAATCTGCAGTTTGTCAGAGAGCATGTGCTTTGAGTAAAATGGTGGAGAAATACGTGAGCAGGGAAAAGATGTTAATGGATTTCAGGAAGTATCGGTGATGAAAAAGAGTTAGTGATATTTTGGCACAATGCCAAAGCCCACACTGGAGTGTGTGGATGGTTTTGGCGGGAAGAGAGACTGTGGCGCCAGCCTCTGGCGTGAGCAGTCAGTGAACTACAATGGAGATTCATGCGCCCCTGGTGGGGAAAAACAGTAGAGGCAGGAAACGTAAATAAGGGAGCTGTTTCACTGTTATTTGCTGTTATCAGAAGGACAGGATAGATAAATAAGGATAGGTGGATAGTTTAGGTGAGTAGCATCACCAGGGGAGGAGATTTTAGCTGTTGCAGGTGTGAGCATGTCACCCATGATTTTTGTATCTTATACCCGGCAGGGATATAAACCTGTGCACTGATTAATTGTTTATTTGCCATACCATGGATTTGCTCTCAATATGGAATGTGGAATGTATTATTGATGATTTGCTTGATGGTTTAGAAAATAAGAATGATTAAAACTGAAAAGGGGGGATTGAATTTGTGAAAAAAGCCTTTATCCTTGATATTTTAGTATCAAAGGTTCTGCATGAATGGAGGAAATACCTTGCAATAACATCAAAAGACCTGGGGCATCAAAGAAGAGAGACATGTGATGTTTTAATATAAAACATGAGTTCTTAGGGCTTGAAAAAGGATATGCAGCAAAAAGGAGTCTCTTTTTTGTAGCTGTCAGCAAATGTTGTCATTGGATAGTGAAGATGTTTATTTGTTCACAGTACTACACACAAAAACTTCTCTGATCAAATCCCAGCACCCTCTCTGACATAGCCAATTAAGATTTCAATTTTGAAGCTGGTATCTGAGCCACTTTGCAAAGTGACATTTTGGTCATTGCATGTTTCAGCTGCTAGGCAAGAAGCTACTCGATACAAGGGACGTCCAATTTGACTAGCCATGTGAACCTGGGATTGGCGTCCAGCTCAGAATTAGCTCATGAAAGGTGTCCAGACTGGGGCTTCTTGGACCGATTTGTCATTGGCTGGGTGTGACAATATTGAGTGTTCAAAGCATACTAGACGAGAGGTATGCCTCTTTGTGAGGTACTGGGCTGTCCGCTGTAGCCAGATTGCAAAGGCTGCTAGTTCTGTTCGAAGAGTACCTGAGATAGATGGGATGCAACCCAGTCTTATTCTCTGAAACTTTTTTTGGTTCTGTAAGCTGGATATTGGTTTTCATCTTTGTTTTTTTCAGATACACAAATATATATATATATAATAAAAAAAAGATTATGTATTGTCACAGGATAAGCAGGCCACTAGTACTCCTAATTTTTAGCTAGTCGACGAGTCGACTAGCTCTTAGGAGAAATGATAAAAAAGCCCGCGAAAATCGGAAATTCAAAATACCGTAATGCAGTTTCGCCTCAGAAAGCGTCTGTGGAGCCAGTAACAGCCTGAAAACCACCAAGCGGCCGAGATATGTCCGAAAACGATCGTCCACGATCATATTTACGATCGATAGAGCTCAAAACATTCCTGTGCGCTTGTCACCATGCATGCATCGCATGGAGATGCGGCGCAACGCTCGAGCAAGCGGTGGACCCAATGGTACTGTTGGTATCCCGCCAGCCGGGCGCATGACGTTCGGCTGGCGAGCGGGCCCAGTGGTGCTGTTTGGATCCGTTGGGATTACCTAGCGGGTAACACACCAGAAAGCAGCACTAAGGCTTAATTGGTCTACTGGCTCTTTGCATGCTGAATTGGTAATAATTTCTGATCATCCTCTATTAGGTTTGCACTCTGGAATGGAACATTTGGACACAATTCTCAATACAAAAATATAAGCTTTCGTTTTGGAATTTGGTTTATGAATAATCACTTAGGCCTATTACTTACTAAAATATGTTATTTTCAATAAACGACTTCACTTAGTATTAGTAATGACTTACCAAGGTAATAATAAGGTAAGAATTCCATTAATGTAAGCATTCAGTGACAATTATGATAGCTGCTTCCTAGGAGCTGCTTAGCCTACTTTTTTATTAGCATGATATTACTGTAAAAACTACATGATAAGTACTAGGTAGGCCTAACTTTAACAATGTCTCTGAGCATGATATGCAGTCTAGGCTTCTATGGGAAGGTGCTAATGGACATTGCTTGAAACAACAACAAGCACATGATGACTAGGCTAAGCAAGTAGAAATCATAACATAAGCTAGAATTACCTTTTTCCTTAAGATGTACTGAAAAGCCATTGTCCTCTTTTTTTCTCTCTTCCTCTTTGGCATGTTCTTCTTAAAGCATGTCTTGTTGTACACTGAACTTATGTACCAATGCTGGTCTTTATATACTATTTACTAAGCAGTGACACATTCAGAGTTGACAGCTAGTGTCTAATGATTGCAATTACTCATTGAGCAGTGTCAAAGAAAATATCAGCTCAATTGGGTTGAGTTGGCAGATAGTGTCTGATGATTGCAATTACTCATGGAGCTCAGTCAGTGTCAAAGGTATAATCAATTAATGGCAATTGGCTTTAGTTGGCAGGTAGTGTCTAATGATTGCAATTATTCATTGATCTGTGTAAAAAAAAATCAAGTTATTGCAATTGCAGAATATCAGAATTTCTTGAAAGTATAACACAATGCTTTTAATTAACTGTAATTATTTTGTGTTTTATATTGTGAATGAGAGTAAATAATTAAAAAAAGTGTTCATTAATGTGATATCCAATTGAGCAGATTATAAAAGAAATATCAATTCAATTGCACTTACATCATAAGTTACGTGTCTTCTTTGATTTATTTTGTCTTCTATCAAGTAAAATGACAGCCCAATAGAGCACAATTATGCAATTAGTGCTGTATTTTGATTTATCAAGACATATTAACTGTGTAAATAATTATACTCATAACAATTTGGCCATGTAGCCTTAATTTCACAACCATACTTTCCTGTTGGATTGGAACTGTTTGGAATTTTTTAGTTCCAAATTTCCAATATTTTGATTTCCTTTTGTACCACATCACAACAATAGCTAGTTTATGTGTAGGCCTATAAACTAATAGGCCTGAACTCTGTTTCATTGGTATTGCAGCCCAAGTGCTGTTGTTAAGCAATTTCACACACAAGCTGAATTTATCACATTTATCAGACACAACTTAAAAACACGACAGATCAACAAAAATGTGCAGTTGGAAATGAACAAAAGTCAGTGCAACTGGTCTGCTTAGTGATGATATAATGATAAGTAATGCACAATAGACTGCAGTATCACAATCTGTTGTGTTTCATTGAACAATATTTAAATAAGGAATTCCATTTTAGACACATTGCTTGAAAAAAATTTTCGATCAGGGCAATTAGACCTCACTTTGGTTACTTTACCTTCTTATGATATCAATTATATGCATGTTTTCCAAATGTGTGGTTAGTAGGCCTAAGTAAATGCGCATGTCTATTTTGTGTATGTACGAAGTACAAACTTATGATTTCAAAAGATCTATAATAATATAAGTATCTTGGGTGCACAATGCACATATACTGCACAGTCAACACCCCTCTATATATATAAAGTACACAGAAGGTTTTGAGAATTTGTGGCTAATTTCTTCCAAAATGCTCTGTTTTTGATGATGGCCTTTGAAACAAAAATGCTGTCATACTGTGTCAATTGTTTGTTTTTACTGATGAGCTTCAAGAAATAAGAGCCTTTATAGAGTTCTCTTATAATAATTTCTTGTTATGTTTTATCTTAACGTTTTCACTAGAACCAAAGCTGCTTGACCATTCGCTGTTGACTTTAATATTAGATTTCGCAGCTACCTGGTCTACAACCTGCCTTTTTTTCCGCAAATTTCGCATCATTTAAAATTATGATAACTATATCTGAAAGACAGATGCGTCGCTGTCACCCATTCCATGTTAATCACTGATTCATCAATATAGGCCTAATACGAGACGACTAGCTTTTGAATCTATGGATTCTTGTTCTAATTTTCCTACTTTTTTATAAATCATCCTACTTTTCCTACTATTTTATTATTTAATCATAGTACAAGGTTGAAGCTTCGAGTCAGAAATTTAGAACATTTGACTGAAAAACTCCTGAAGGCTCATTATACCTTCTTTGAACAAGATTTGGGACTTATCTTTAGGCGGCAATTGTGTTCTTTTCACTGAAGGCGTCAGAAATGACGACAATATCTTGTCCCTTTGTCATGTTTTTGGGCAAAATATGACCGAAAAAAGGCTCCTACTTGCGCCAAATTAATGATCCTACTTTTTTTTAGCCAAACTCCTACTTTTTTCGGGAAGGTTGTAGGAGGCCTGGATAAGCGTTTTTCTGGTTTTGTCAATTCTTTTTCCAGCTTTGTCAATACACTTGGGTTGACTCTGTCAATAGATCTGACTGTCGTCACCTCTAAGAATTAGTGGTGTAAGCTGCCTTGATTACAGGCGTTTTAATTAGCATGTGATTCTAAAATGTGAAACAGACTCCCGCTTGCTGAATTAAAGCCGATTACTATGATGAGCAGTTTCTGAACAAGTACCTCCGCTGATATGCATTGCAGAAAGGAAATTAATACTTATTGAGACTTTCATCAAAGTTAAATGAGAGGTCATGACGTGTGTGGGATTGTGGAGGACATTCTGTTCTATAGACTGCAGTGTTAGCCTGGTGCAGGGTTGGGTTCAATTATAATTGTAATTGCGTAATTGCGTAATTAATTACAATTACAGTGTATTTGTAATTGTATTTGTAATTGAGACTTTTCAATCTAATGTAATTGTAATTGTAATTGTAATTGACTGGATTTAGAGCTGTAATTGATCAATTACACACCAATTACAAATCAATTACATGATCAATCATAACATTTCAAATCAAAAGAAAAACACCTATATTTCTTCAATTTCTAAATTCACCTTTTCTCTCCAAGTATTATTTTCCAGTTTCTTTGTAAAGCTGATATCTACAACATTTATATAACAGTTTTTTGGTACTGATTAAAGTCCGATGCGGGACTCTGGATTGGTGCGGACTAGTCATACTTGACATCAACATTGTAATTGTAATTTAATTGTAATTGACCATCGTAATTGGTAATTGAAATTTAATTGAGGGTTTTTCAGTTAACTGTAATTGTAATTGTATTTGTAATTGACTCTTGACACACACTGTAATTGGTAATTGTAATTGTAATTGATGAAAGTAATTGAACCCAACCCTGGCCTGGTGACACTATGAGAGAGCGATATAAAAAGTTAGTCTCTTGTTCCAATCATAATATTGGTTTAGCTTTGAAGCAATTGAAAGGCAAACAAGAGAGAAAGTGTGGTAAAGAGCTTAGCAAAAAGTAGGGTATAAAAGGCACTGAAGACGAAGGAAGAAAAGGACTTTTATTTGAAAGGGGGATTGTTGATATAGTATTGGCGGGTGTGGGTGTGAGTGTTTTCTCTCCGCAATTAATTGCCTCCTTGTCAGGACTAGAGGACCAAGAACAGCACCTGAAGTGAATGACTTTGCAATTAGAGCTGAGAAGAACCTGCGAAGAAACGACAAAACGGCCAAGTTGTAAGAAAAAAGGCAACTAGATGTTGGTACATGAGTAGTAGATTTGTCGTCTTGTGGGGATCCCTACAAAACGAGCGAGGTGGTGGTCCATCAGTGGATCTATGGCTCTTCGAATGGCAGTTGATGGCAATAAATGAGCTGTAAATGCAAATCAGACGACATTGTCTGTCGCAGGTGGTTTGTAACGCTAGGCGAAAAGGCACAAATCATTTGAGATTCCATTGAATTAGCCGATTCTCTGCTGGTGCCTTACAATTTCCTTCAAAGTCTTTACAAAGTCCCCGAGGAAGGGTATTGAATTAAAGGGATGTGAAAAGGGCTGTATACCTCATTTCCTTTGTGTATTTGTCTCAGTATTTGTCTAATGGATTGGGCATTGTCTTTATTCTGTCATTTAAGTGCAGTTTCAAGACAAAAGGAACTGATTCCGACACTAACATGACTGTGTGTTGGTACAGTTACATGACTGTTTAAGTGGATAATTGCTTGTCTTTGATCTTTGTTTAAGGATTCGAAGGGTTGTTTCTTTTTCTTTTAAGTTTTGTCCTATTCTTTATTGTGGAGCATGCCTGACATTAATGTCATTATTCGTGTAACTGTACTTTTAGTCTCATGCGCAAGCACACTCGTGCAATGGAACCATTGCTTATCTCCTCTACTGGTCTTGATTTGCATTGAACCTTCACGATTATTCATAGGCTTTGGTATCATCAACAAATTGGGTTCACTATGGCTTGAAAATGTAGGAAATATGTGCCTGTCATGCATTGTATGGAATTCTAAATCTCAATTTCAATATTGACATGTGATTTTGTGACAACTTTGGCATCTGTCTTTGGAGAAATGTCATTTCAAACGTCCAGTTCACATGTTTGTTCAGTGATAGTAATCGCTAATAAAACTGACTGCAACCAACATTAAGCTGAGGATACATGCTGAGGGGATTCAAAATTGTTCCTGGCTGTCACTACTCTTCGAGGCTTCCACATCTAGACTGCCATGACCTGAAAACCTTTAAAGGCAAGTGAATGCATTTGTTGTTTTGAGAAACGGTTAGGCCTTTCATCTACATCTATAGTATGTGTGTATACACGATTCACCGACCTGTTTTGTGTTTTGATGTTGCAGTCAATTTAGTATGGTGCCCATATCATTTTTCATAGCAATTAAATGCCTTGGACACACTGCTGTGCTGCATACATCAGGAGTTAATTAGACAGTTTTTTCCTTTAGATCTCAGAGTTAATTGGACAGCACTAGCAATCTATTTGTCATATGGCAAATAACTTTAAGGCACTCGGCTACTATTCAGCTTTACTGGTGATTGTTGACAGTCCTGTTATCCCACCCATGACGTGCAATATGAAGTCGTAAATTAAAGGAAAGAATTGGGTTATCAGATTGTTTTGCAGAAAAAATGCTTTGTTGTCTCTCCCCTTCAATGAACAACCCCTTTGATAATTTCGTCAAGGAATCAATGGCTGTGACAACTGATCTCTTTGATGTTGTGTGTATATTATTTGTTCAACCTGGCAACGGGACACCACTATCGAAACGTAAGTGATTCATTCTGATCTTATGAAAGAAGACTAGGTCTTGTTTAATTATTATTATAGGTTTAAATAATTGATAAGTTTATAATATTTTAATCCTCAGTGTTGAACTCTGTTTAATAGGCAGGTCTATCCAAAACAGTCAAACTCCTTCAGTTTTTAACTGATCAAAATTAGGTGAATAAAATAATGATTCAGTGAAATGCCTATTTGCTGCTCATTTATATATATAAGGCTCACTCTTCTGAACCTCTTCCTTCATGGATTCCTTCTCTACCCCGTTTACAATTACGGATCTGAACTCAGCTGAGCACCAACCTGGATCAATTATTTGTTTACTTTACATGCTGGTCTGTATTATATGTACCAAATCATTGCACATTTTGCCATCCCATCAGTTACCCCAATTAGCTGGAATGTATTGCAATTGGTCTCCATAATGCCAAACTGCTTCCATCTGTCTTGATAAATGCTGAGCGAAGTTAGTTGGCTGATTGGCTATCCATCTGCCTGTGGCTGTTGTGCCTGGAACCGTTGCCTGGAACATTGTGTATGAGCAGGGCTCAGTGTTGGGTTGAGATTGTCTTCTGCGTCTTGTTTTCTAGAAATGTGATTGTTCCAAGATTGCCTGCTCCACATCAAACGGTTGCTTCGGCTGATGGGCATCAACCTGTGTCTTCTTTGTTCAGAGATTTCTTGGCCTCTGCCCTTTTTCGATTTCCCTCGGGTAATCGGACACAGGTACTAAGTGGACACAATGAGCCAGTGAAGGGTGTTCTGTCATTGTCAATTGATGCCTTTGTCTTTTGGGTTTGTGGGTTCTCTTTGTTGGTGATTTCAGGGAAGACCTACACTTAAGTAAAGGTTCTTGTTAGGTGGCTCAACAGCTTAGTGTCTTTATTTCCATTGAAAGTTGGATATCTTTAGTATGAGTTGAGTTTTGGCTCTTGCTCTGTTGTTTTCAGTTTGCAGTTTTCATTATCAGTTGTAACGAAATAAAGTTATAATAACCTGTGCGCTAATTAATTGTTTATTTGCTATGCCATGGAATTGCTTGCAATATTTTATGGAATGTGGAATTTATTATCAACAATTTGCTTGATGGTTTACAAAATAAGAATGATTAAAACTGGGATGGAGATTAAAATTTGTGCAAAAAAAGCCCTTATCCTTGATATTTTAGTATCAAAGGTTCTGCATGAATGGGGGAACACCTTGCAATAACATCAAAAGACCTGGGGCATCAAAGGAGAGAGACATGTGATGTTTTAATATAAAGCACGAGTTCTCAGGGCTGGGAAAAAGGATATGCAGCAAAAAGGAGTCTCTTTTTTTGTAGCTGTCAGCAAGTGTTGTCATTGGATAGTGAAGATGTTTATCTGTTCAATGTACTATACACAGAAACTTCTCTGATCAAATCCCAGCACCCTCTCTGACACAGCCAATTAAATTTCAACCTGACCTTCCTATGACCTTGGCATTCTACCTTGAGGGTTAGAACTTACTTGAAATTGGTCTGAGGGACATTCCAAGATGATTGCTGATAATTTTCTGACGATTCCCACCTTGTGCATTCTCCGCCCTTGCTCTTTTTGAATCTCTCCTGCTTTTGATCAGGAATTAAATGTGCATCATGGCGACAGGTGTTCTTGAAAACACTGTGACATGATATCCTGAGCTTGTGGCTTTGTATTTCTTTCTTGTTTTGTGTGATATCAAATGTCAGTTTATCATTAAGTTGATTAAAATTCAGTTTGGCTGTCGGTCCATTTGATTTCACACTCTCCTTTGAACACAGAAAGAACTAAGTTGTTAAGAAAATATGTGTCTAAATTGCTTTGCAAAATATGTATGTATCTATCTGTGTTATATATCAGTCACTCTGTCAGATAACATTGTAGATATCATATATGTCATCTGCTGCCGTATATCAATGAGATTACATTTTTTTCAATTTCGCAGCTGCTATCTGAGCCACTTTGTCTGGCAACATTTGGGTCATTGCGTGTTTCAGCTGCTAAGCAAGCAGCTTCTCAATAACAAGGGACGTCCAATTTTACGAGCCGTGTGAACATGAGAATGGCATCCTGCATAGAATTAGCTCATAAAAGGTGTCCAGACAGGGGCTTTTCGGACCAATTTGTCATTGGCTGGGTGTGACAATATAAGGTGTTCAAAGCATACTAGACGAGAGGTATGCCTCTTTGTGAAGTACTGGGCTGTCCACTATAACCTGATTACAAAGCCAACCAGTTCTGTGGGAAGGGTACCTCAGGGAGACGGGATGCAACCCAGTGTTAAACCCTATGTTTTATTCTCTGAAACTTTAGTTGGTTCTAAAAGCTGGATGTTGGTTTTCATGTTTGTTTCTTTAAGATATACAGATATATGTATGATATGAAAGATTATGTAACGTCACTGGGTAAATGTTTTTCTAGTTTTGTCAATGGGGTCCCCGCGCGCCGCCATTACCTACAGGGGGCGCTGGCCGTCAACTCAGTCCCAGAATGGTGACGTTATGCTGCTTGCACCAGCAGAACACTGGGAGAAGCAGTGACCTGCTTCACGAAAACGGCTCTCCTGGCCTTAATATTCGACCGATTTACTCCATTTAAAAATTATTACAGAGCCAGGAATATTCCCCAGCCAGCCATGTAAAGAATTGGTTGTTTATGCGTAATTAACTCAAGCCAAAAAATCGTTAACTTCAGAAACAACTTTTTTGCTTTCAGAAAAAAATGATTTTCTCATTGACGGCTATACATAAAAAAACAGTGATGACGTCAAAAGTTGTTTAATAAAAATGACTTACAGAAAAAGTATATTTCACATTGGTATAATAAGCTTAGTTCTCAAAATACAACATTTACAGACCAAAAACTACTTTTTCACTCAATTTTGGGGTACACCGGCATGTTTAGAGGCTCATACTTCACAATCAAATGCAAATAAAACATATACAATATGAACCAAAGTCTTGTATAGGCCTAAGGCATAAAGATTCCAAAAATTTTAAATGTCATGGTATGCAGTCCTATTATAGCTTTTTGCAGATTGGTGGTCCATTGGAAAAAAAAAGGTCTATGAGCACTGTCAGCGCTGTGGAAGCCTGCCGCTGGATGAAGTGTGAAGCCAAATTAAAGCAACTGGTTACTATAGTCTGTTTCCCCTGAGTTGAGAGCGGTGCTTCAAACAGTTCCTAAACTGCAGATTTCAACAGCATTGATAAACCATGACCAGTTTATCACTCTAGAAACGACAGAGGTCTTGGTGACACTGGGAGTTGTATCAGTGGCTTAGATATTCAATAAAGGGTGCACCTCAGCTGAAAACCCCTTAAAAGGTACCAGATATGCCCATGGACACTGATGAAGCAGGACCAGATCTGATGCTTTACAAGATACAGATGCATTGGCTCAAGATAGTGCAGTTTTTGGTGTTAAAGGTGTGGAATTTGATAGGCTTGTGTGGCAGTTGGTGCATTTTTCTGCTCTCAACTCAGGGAAAAAATCAAAGTGCAGCTCCCTCCACAAAGATGGTGGTTGAGCTGCCCCGGCTGATCCGGGGTACACCAGCACAACACAACTCAAGTCAAGTGGCAATTGACAGAGTCCACTGCACTGCACAGTCAGCCTGTAATCTGCACACTCCATGAACAGATCCAATCCATTGACTTTGAAATATTTGCCAATTTTACATGTGAATGAATGTGTGCATTTTTAGTAATTTGAGTAACAACTTCCACAATTTTGCAATATCTTTGATCAAGTCAACCAGTTGTTTGTTTTATTAAACTCACATATGAAATAGGGGAGAGTGCCCTAAAATAGCTTTGGGGTGTTCCAAACCATATGATAAGTCAAATAATTTGATTATATAATTATTTCATCAAGTTTAATACTGCTAAGCATAGGTGCCCAGAAACAAGGACCGGGTGAAAATGGCTCCATTTCTTATAGGCCTAACATTTCCATGATTTTAAGCCACTGTACCGGCAATAATGGTGGTGGTGATGGTGCGGAGACTACAACATGTCTTTTTCTGCTTTCTTTTCTATCAAATTTTTGAGAAAAATTTCCAAAATGCCCCATGGTTTTGAAAAAAGGACAAAAATCAAGAAACATACACTGTAACCTAAGAGGCACACCCCAGTCCAGATCCTGCATTATGGGTTCTTTTCTAAATAAAATAATATGAATAAAATCTAAAACTCCTGTGCCTCCTTTCACTTTATTTTCACCGGTGCTGCTGTCAATGTTGAGATATATATCCTCACTTTGGTATTATTGACTTTTTTGCAATAACTCATATGAAACTGGGGCCAATGTGCATATTACATGAACTATGAAAGACAATTTTACATGAACTGTGAAACCTGTCATTTTATGATATGACACTCGATTATGTTTGGTAACATAGAATACTGTAGATGTAGATTTGAATTTTTCGATTTTTCCATTTTCGATTCTTGATTGACACATGTATCTGTATTTGATATTTCTGCTTGTCAATAAAAGTTTATATATATATATATAACACTCAGAATAAAAAACAGCCCTCCAATAGGCTATCTTTTCCAAATACTGACCAAAAAAAATTCCTTGTGCAAAAAAAAAATTTAATCAATAATAAACCATAATTCAATTTAAATGTGAGGCATGAAGGGGTGTGCTTTTTAAGAACAAAGCAACTTATAGTAAAACATGGGGTGCCTTTTAGGCAACATAGGGGGATGTGCGTTTTAAGATACGGGTGCCTAAAAAGCACTATTTTGCCAAAAACTATTTCATCTTGTAAAAAGATGAATAGGACTATTTTGATAGAAAATGTCTTACTGCACAATCTAGCAGCTAACTGATGCATTTATCAGTGAACATCATCCTGATATTCAAGATCTCCCTTTATAATAGGGGGTGCGTTTTGGGGCACTCTACCCTATGTCTCTTCATTCAATTATTTTTCAACTACGTTTTTATTGCAAGAACATAATCTTGAAAGTGTGAATTATTTAATTAGCAAGAAACTGCATCTTCCTAGCTATAATACTTTCTCCTGCAATCTGAGAAAGTAGATTTTATTGCTATACTTTTCTTAAGAAATTTGTCTTAAAGTTATTAAAGGCAATGTACAGCAAAGTAGTGTCACAATAGCAGGGCACACTAGGGCAAGTCGATGCAGCACAGAGTCCTTGAGAACCCTCTATTTTTGGTGAAATAAAGTAATTCTTTCTGGTCAGTCGTGAAATAAACAATTTCTGGTGGGTGTTTTCCTTAAGGTGTCGCTTGGATGAGGAATGAATATTCAGGGACTTGGCGTGCTTGAAATAAATAATTATGGCCGCCGCCGTTACTGTGATATTAATAATTACCTGTGGAGGAAAACTCCAAGCCTCCCCCCCCCCACCCCGATTACATTAAACGGTTACAAGTCCCCTTTATTAATAGGGTAATTCTGCGTCATTTCATCAAATTTTAGAAAAATTTCCAACTCGACCGATTCAGAATGCCTTGAAAATTTACAAGAATCAAGGTTTCCCACCAGAAAGCACAAATCCCATGCAAAACAGTGATATCTCGAGTGATTTCTTTCAAAAAAATTCGAAATTTTTGTCCAATTTTTTTAAGTCAAGAAATTTGGAGGCATGTGACTCAATCAATGTGTAACCTAGAGACCTGCAATTAG
Source organism: Platynereis dumerilii (assembly GCA_026936325.1). Taxonomy (NCBI): domain Eukaryota; kingdom Metazoa; phylum Annelida; class Polychaeta; order Phyllodocida; family Nereididae; genus Platynereis; species Platynereis dumerilii. The sequence continues at coordinate 45,542,493 of JAPTHN010000003.1, read as the reverse complement.
CTGACATGCTTTTAATGTAGCCCAGGTTTAGAAATGCATTGTTTCAGCATTGGCCTCCATTTCACAGGTTGTAAAAAAATTGAAGATTTAATATCACAGTCAAAGGATCTTTGCTATGACTTCTACACATGCAGACAGTATCAAGGTAACCACAAAGGTTTTTGGAGATGTACGGTCTGAAAAATGTGTAAAATTGGTCAACTTCTGACCAAATTTTCCAAGGTAGTAGCCTATATCAAAAAAGTTTTTCAGACCATACAATGTCATCTCCAAGAATATTCGCGTGGTTACCTTGATACTGTCTACATGTGTAGATGTCATTGCAAAGATCTATCAACTATGATATTAAATTTCCAATTGTTGTATCGACTGAGAAACTTGGGGACAAAAATGTGAATAAACTAGAATTTGAAAATTTTTTTGACAACCTGTGAAAATCAATGGAGTCAAATGCACTGAGGTGGCTGAAACAATGCATTTTCACACCTTGGCTACATTAAAATCAGGTTGCCTAATTGCGAGTCTCTAGATTTCAAACTGATTAATAAATAATTTTCAGAAAAACTATTCAAGATATCACTGTATTACTTCGGATTTGTGCTTTCTGGTGAGAAACGTTGATTCTAGTAAATTTTCAAGGCATTCTGAATCGGTGGAGTGGAGCCATTTGTTGAAATTGTCACGGCATTACCCTTAAATGTTGTATAGACAGGCCCCGGGGGGGGGGAGGTACTTCGCGGACTTTTGTATAAGGATGCCTCACGCCAATTTTCAAAACCAGAACCATTCTAATCCGGAACCAACGCCAAAACCATAAACCATTTTAATCCTTGAGAAAAAATATTGGCAACCACTTTAATCTTTATGATTCTGATACCATTGGAATTGTCTTTTCAAGCCGATTCTGGCGATACCAAATTAATCTGAATTGGCAAAAAAGCAAGACCATTTTTAATCCAAAAAGGCAAAAAAACCATTACCATCCAGCGGGGCCTCTATATATACACCTTTTCATAGTAAGTACCCCCCCCCCCCGGGAGACAGGCCAGCTAAACTGCTGTCACTTTAATTAAGCTACTGATAGCATCAACCTTCTTCTTTTAATTGGAAAACAAACACAACATTGAAACTACTTTTTGACTAAAACCACAATGTTTACGTGTGTGCAAGGTCTGTTTTAGGTTCTATTTCTCAGGCGTCAGGGCAGGTCAGGGGGAAAATTAGGGAAAATCCCCAATATCAGGGCAGATCCACTGCCCTCATCACATTCGTATCGTGTTAAAATTACAGGGCAAAACAATGACAGCCCCCTAACTCCTCCCCCCCCCCCGTGGAATCCGCTACTGTACCTTGGTCCATGACATTCATGCATGTTTAATAGCTTATTAGGTTGGACTGTCTTGTATGTATACATGCTCTATCTCCCCCAGATGTATAGGCCTTTGTTATCATAGTACCAGTTCAGAGCCATATATACTGCATAAGATGCACGATTCAGACTTATTTCCAACATGTTCTGTCCTTGTGCAACCAAAATCAGCCTGAATGACAGCTTATAATCAGCTCTGCATGTGAACTGCGTCAATGTTTACAAAGCTCACGAGCGTAACTAGGTCAACCTGCAGGACTGAGTTGCGTCACAGCGCCACCTGGTAGATAAGCTTCGCGGGGACCTCATTCTTTTCCCAGCTTTGTCAATACACGTGTGATAAAGAGCTTAGCAAAAAGTAGGGTAGGCACTAAAGATGAAGGAAGAACAGGGCTTTTACTTGAAAGGGGGTTGTTGATATAGCATTGGCTGATCTAGTTGCGAGTGTTTGCTCTTCGCAATTAATTGCCTCCTTGTCAGGACTAGAGGACCAAGAACACAGCACTTGAAGCGAATGGCTTTGCAATTAGAGCTGTGAAGAACTTGCGAAGCGCCCACGAAACGGCCAAGTTGTAAGAAAAAAGGCTACAAGATGTCGGTAGATGAGTAGTAGATTTGTCGTCTTGCGGGAGTCCCTGTGGCCAAGAGATGTGGTGGCCCATCAGTGGATCTATGGCTCATGGAAAAGCAGTTGATGGCAATGAATGAGCTGTAAATGCCTGCAAATCAGACCACATTGTCTGTCGCGAGTGGTTTGTAATGCTAGTCGAAAAGACACAAATCACTTTGAGATTCCATTGAATTAGCCGATCCTCTGCTGGTGCCTTACAATTTCCTTCAAAGTCTTTACATTTCCCTGGGGAAGGGTATTGACTAAAAGCAATGTGAGAAGGGTTGTATACCTCATTTCTTTTGTGTATTTGTCTCAGTATTTGTCTAATTGATTGGGCATTGTCTTTATTCTGTCATTTAAGTGCAGTTTCAAGACAAAAGGGACCGATTCCCACACTAACATGACTGTGTGTTGGTACAGTTACGTGAAGGTTTTTGTTTAAGTGGATAATTGCTTGTCTTTGATCTTTGTTTAAGGATTCTAAGGGTTGTTTCTTTTTCTTTTAAGTTTTGTCCAAATCTTTATTGTGAAGCATGCCTGAAATTACTTGTGTAACTGTATATTTAATCCCAAGCACACTTGAGCAATGGAACCATTGCTTATCTCCTCTACACTCTACAGGTCTTGATTTGCATTGAACCTTCACGGTTATTCATAGGCTTCGGTATCATCTACAAATTAGGTTCACTATGGATAGTAAAAGTAGGAAATTTGTGCCTTTCATACATTGAATGGAAATTTCTTAATCTCAATTTCAATATCTGAATATTGACTTGTGATTTTGTGACAATTTTGTCATCTTTCTTTGGAGAAATGTCATTTCAAACGTCCAGTTCACATGTTTGTTCAGTGATAGTTATCGCTAATAAAACTGACTGCAACCAACATTAAGCTGAGGATAAATGCTGAGGAAACATGCTGAGGATACATGCTGAGGATACATGCTGAGGATACATGCTGAGGGGATTCAAAATTCTTCCTGGCTGTCACAACTCTTCGAGGCTTCCACATCTAGACTGCCATGACCTGAAAACCTTTAAAGGCACACTCTAAGCCCAGACCACACACTTGACACAAATTATTTAAGTTGAATCAACTATTTTTCTTTTTTTAAGCTGTGTCAGCTTATATACTATTTGTCAGTTTCAATGGATTGATATTTTAAGTCAACACAACACAATCTTTTTCAGCCATACTCGTGAGCTTCTGAGACACAAACAGAATAAGTTTACTCAGCTTAATTCGCTCATGCCAGATTTGTTATGCCAATAGTTGAACATCCTATTTATGTTCGATTCATTGGACAAGCAAAAAATAACCTTGTCTTAGCTACTTACTCTGTGGCCACATGGGTTAGTGGTTTGTTTTGTAATCTGAAGGTGTTGGCTTCAAAACCAGTGAGATTTAGATATTTTTCGTTACACCTTATATTTATGGTACAAAGGTTGGAGCAAAGGTCAACACATTTTAATAATTTGATTCGTTTGTCATTGTGGACCCTGGTTAGTGTCCTGTCCCACTACGCAGAATCTGAGTCAAATCACATATTTTGTTTTTCATAATCTATTTATAGAATTTTTGAAGAGACTAGGTGAAACAGCTTGTTGCATTTGCTTGACATTGTGGCCACATTGGTTAAGTGGCTGATCTTGTAATGCAAAGGTCTTGAGTTCAAATCTGGAACAGAGTGACATTTTCTTAACAATGCAATCTGTTATAAAAAAAAAAAAATTGAAGAAACAACCTGGTGTGTTGACTGGACATTGTGGCCACATTGGTTAAGTGGCTGATCTTGTAATGCAAAGGTCTTGAGTTCAAATCTGGAACAGAGTGACATTTTCTTAACAATGCAATCTGTTATTAAAAAAAAAGGACTTGAAGAAACAACCTGGTGTGTTGACTGGACATTGTGGCCACATTGGTTTAGTGACTGATCTTGTAACGCAAAGGTCTTGAGTTCAAATCTCTAACGGAGTGACATTTTCTTAATAACACAATTTGTTATACAAAAAAAGACTTGAAGAAACAACCTGTCATGTTGACTGGACATTGTGGCAACATTGGTTAAGTGACTGATCTTGTAAGGCAAAGGTCTTGAGTTCAAATCTCTAACGGAGTGACATTTTCTTAATAACACAATTTGTTATACAAAAAAAGACTTGAAGAAACAACCTGGTGTGTTGACTGGACATTGTGGCAACATTGGTTAAGTGACTGGTCTTGTAATCGAAAGGTCTTGAGTTCAAATCTGTAACGGAGTGACATTTTCTTAATACCCTCTGTTATACAACTTATGAGAAGACTAGCAGAAACAACTTGATGTGTTGAGTGGACATTGTGGCCACTTTGGTTGAGTGACTAGCCTTGTAATACAGAGGTCTTGAGTTCAAATCCACGACAGCTTGACATTTTCTTAATAATACTATGTATTGTAGAATTAGTGAGAAGACTAGGAGAAATAACTTGGTGTGTTCATTGGACATTACGGCCACATTGGTTAAATGACTAGTGTTATGATACAGACTTCTTGAGTTCAAATCCCTGACAATTAGACATTTTGTGTATATTATGTAATTTATTTTAGAATTTGTGAAAATATCAATAGAAAGAATGTCAACTTGACAATGTGGATGCAGACATGTTGATCATATGTGTGCATTGCCTTGACATATTTGCAGGCATTATGAGCAACAATTCCAAATGTTGTTGCAATTTAATGTTATTTTTTCCAGCAGTTCAGTTGAACTTGGAGATATTTAAAACAATTGTTTCACTGTAGCAGTAGGATCAAAATATTGAATTTTTCTTTTTCACACACTGCAGGGTGTATTACCACCATAACCTTTTTTAATTAATAATTACTTCAGAAAAAAAGAAAGAAAGTAATATGCTTCCGTTGAAATACTTAATATTGGTTTGTGAGCGGCCTTGTAAAAATCTTTGAGCAAGCTGACCTGGGCTGCAGGCCATTATTTTATCTTAATTACAACCACGATAATATGATCTACAGATTAGAAAGATCACTAAATCATTACGATAAATTGTTTTAATAAATGTGACTGTATATGAGTGTTTTTTTTTTTTTTGACTGTATATCTTGTTATTATAAGTAAAGTGCTGACATCTATATGTAGAAAGTGGTGTTACCCACACTCCAGATGTTTTTAGCAGTTTTTCTTGTCATAATTCCTCTTGATGTTGTTAGCAGTTTTTCCTACAACCTCCAAGTGGCTTATTGCCTTAAGGACCATTTCTGACACCTTCAAGACTGTTAACTTGACACAGTAAAGCCATCCTATTGATTTCTCAAATTAGAAGAACTCAACATTTCTAAAGGTAAGAGAACTTGGATATTCTGTAGCAATTAATGAATACATCAATATTGAATACTTAATTCATTGTTATGAATATCAATAGAGCATGAACATGTACCTGTTTTTTAATACAATAACTTAAAACTGTAATGTGCAATTCAGTATAAAACTCTGGGACATCATGATGTCAAACTGATTCAAAATCCAAAGATCAAAAACTAGCAATTAATGGAAAAGCAATGTCATTATTGCAATATTATCGTAGTGGACATGAAATTAATAATGACAATTATGTTGTCTCTGACCTGATAAGTGATTCATCTTAAATGCTAGACTGTGGATAGTGCATACAGATACAGGCATTAAGCAGATGACCATTTAGTATCAAGGGGGGGGGGGGTTGGAGTTGTTATTTAAAAAAAATATTTCTTGATCAGTTTTGTTGAAATTAATAAGTTCTTTGAGGCCAGACTTGAAATAAATAATTTCTTGTAGGGTTTTTTTTAACAAGGTGTTGTTTGATTTAAAAAGTGAATATTTGGCGACTTTACACACTCAACATTTATAATTGGTAACGTTACCCTGAAATAAAGAGGAAAAACTCCAAGCCCCCGCCCCCCCACTGGAAATTAAATGGTCACCCCTAAGACCTTTTCTTCTTGGCATAAGGTTCATTTACACTCATTCATTAAAATGTTTATAACATATAGACAGAAAAATGCCGGTGTGTCTCAAGCAGCCCTCAGGCTTCGTTTTGAGCCAGAATTTGTCAGACTGCATTATTTACTAATAGTAATTATGTCCACAAATGTGAAGATTATGAAGCGGAGCAATAGGACTAGTTATTGCACATTGCATTAAATTTACACGGACCACACACTTTGTTGTAAAACTCTATTCTCAGTCACACATGTAGAATATGCATTCAGTTGGTTGTTGCAAGTAATTAACATACCAGTACTTAAATTTATTCTGGCAAATATATATATATAAATATTTCAGACCATCTCAAAACACTCAAAATATTATCCAGTAATCAGGACTTCAAATTTATTGTTATTCCTAATTCCCAATGAATTTGCACATTAATTATATTATGCTTTATATAAATTTTGTGATACTTGAAAGTGATACTGGTAAAATATGTTTCAGATTTACAAGCATTATCCTTGACATGTCAACCAGAGGAAATTTCATGGAGGCACCAGCTGAACTATCTAATTACATTTGATGCTGGAGACTCGAAAATTTACCAGGTAATCATTATAATTCATTTCTTGGGTTTCTGGTCGTAAAAAATCTCAATTCTCGTAAATAAACTTTGTGTGGAAAACAGGACTTAATGGAACATGTTTATAAATTCCACCTCAGAACAGCTGCATCATTTTATTGGATGACATGCTCAATGTAAAAATGACCTTTTAGTCCCTCTGCGGGACTTATTTTTCCATTCACGCTTGTTTTTTGTCTGTCCACTTGTCTGTGCATTTATCACTGACATCATTCTCATGTTGCTATCAAATGTTGCCAGATAGGGGTAGGGATGCACATGTGGACCATTGGGACTTTTAACTGTTTAAATTTCAAAACTTTCACCAAATTTATGTCTGTTTCTTTTATATCTGCAGAAGAAAATGCATATGAGGCCTGTCTTACCTTAGCAGCACTCCAAGCATGCAACACTTCTTCAGGGATACAGTCTGAGGTCAAAAGCACAGTTTTTGCAGGTATGTACAATTCGGTCCATTAAATTAGCTCAAGCGTTCAGAAAAATTGGAGCAGCTTTTCCTCTGCCGCAAGTAAATTAAAAAAAAACAAAAAACATAAAACAATCCAAACAGCAGTTGAAGAATGTTAACAGTGATTAACAGAGATATCTTGAGATCTATGCTGATTGATGATCATTTGCTTGTTGTGTATCGTTTTTCAATTAGTGCCAGTGAGCCTCTGGTCACATAAGAATGACAATACATTATGCCATTTAAAAAATTTAATAAGGTAAATGAATAATACTGCAAACGCCACATAGTGAATATTTTTTGAGAAAATTGATTTATGCAAATGTCTTAAAGCCACAGAGTAAATATTGTTTGATAACATTATATCATTTACATGCAATATGTTTTCTTTTTCAGGGTGCAGCTTCAAAGGCTACCTTGACTGAGCAACACTGGCTTTGCTTTGTGAAGATCGTGACAATACAACCAACCTCAGTGCTCTCGCTTAACACACAAACTGTCCCAAGAAATCGCTCATACTGTTTGCTTCCTCCTTGATTTCATCTTTAGAAGAAAGAACATTTAACATGAAGTTTTGAAATTTCTGATGTCCAAACGATGAACAGAATAATTAACCGCACCTCAGGACGTTTGAAAAATGTTCCCTTAGACTTGCTGATGGACAATTTGCTCATTGAAAATTATCGTTGCTTACCTCCTTTATGGAAAAATGACTAGCTGGACTTATGTAAAAATGGACTGCTTGGGACTTTTGGTCACTTGACATTTCAGATTTGTTGCGGTCACAAATTTGTCTGGATATATGCATAACTTTGTCAGGTTTTGCTTCAATAAATGATTTTTTATTCTTGAATAATGCAATGTATTTGTTCCTTGTTAAGAACTTACTTATGTACATTGTGTTTTTATGTTATGTCTTTCTGTGTGTATTTGGTACTGAAGTATAATTTGTCATCCTTTTACTTCAAAATTCATGTGAATGAAAAATTTGTCTTTTATCTAAAATTCATGAAGTAACAGACTTATTATATTTTTCACTTATTGCCTCTCGGCACCAATTGACCATTGATTTAAATCTTGCTTTTATTGACTTCCTATTTGCTTTATTGAAAATAAATGACTTTTTAGACTTATCTCTGGTGCTTTATTTTGTTTATTCAATCTGTCTGTTTAATTTATACCGGTATTATTGATTAAAATTCATAGGGCGTCCAAAGATGTCCAATTTCATCTTGGTCCAGATCAATGACCAGTGGTTGTTTGTCATCTGGTCACTTTTTCTACAAATTATGCTATATCTTGTTAATCACTTGAAAACAGCATAGCATAATCTATCCAGAATAATTCAATTTATTTGAGCAGGCTCATCCTTTTTTAATTTGGCAAAGCCAGTGTAATTGATCTGAGCTATGATAACACCTTTTTATCAGGTTAATCTCGCATAATAGTATTTGTTTGGATGAACTTAAATAAAATTTGCCATGTTTTCTCAAGTAATTCAGCATAGTACAGCTTAATTGAAAAAAGCCATATTAACTAATTAACATTAAGCCACATTCAGCGACTTGATTGTGTTATTTCAGCCTTTCTTGGTCAATTCAGATTCTCCTAATCACATTTTGCTATTCTGCCTTATTTCGATTATGTGGTTATGAATTATAACTTTTTCATTTTATGGTGTAAAATTGATTTAGTCAGTCAGCCTCAGCTGTTTTATGTCAGATAAACTTAAAGCCTTTGTTAATTTTGGTTTGATTATATTGTACCAGCATGACCTATTTGCAGAATATCGTCATGTCCAATTAAAATTTTGTTGACTCAACTCAATTCATTTCATGTGAAACACTGAATTCAGCTTATTTAATGTAGGCCAGGCTAGTGTCTCTCAGTTGAGTTCTAGCCCATTTTTTAATTTCTTTAAGTCAGGTAAACTTAATTCACTTAAAATTATTGACACTTAAACTGTGAAAATGTTGGTAAACTGAGAGATACAACTTCAAATTAACAAGCTGAACTGACTCAATAAATATATTGCAGCACCGTTGCCCAAATTGAATTAAGTCAAGTCAGCTTGTTGGGGCTTAGAGTGCACATGAATGTATTTGGTGTTTTGAGAAACGGACGGGCCCCCTGTCTGCATCTGTATGATGTGCGTATACACGATTCACCGACCTGTTTTGTGTTTTGATGTCGCAGTCAATTAAGTATGGTGCCCATATAATTTTTCATAGCAATTAAATGCCTTGGACACACTGCTGTGCTGCATATATATGGAGTTAATTGGACAGTTTTTTCCTTTGGATCTAAGAGTAAATTGGACAGCGTTTGCATCCATTTGTCATTTGGCCAATGACTTTCTGGCACTCGGCTACTATTCAGCTTTACTGGTGATTGTTGACAGCCCTGTTAGCCCACCCATGACATACAATATGAAGTTGAATAGTAAAAGAAAGAATAAGAACATAATTAATATCTTGTGTTTTGCACTACATTGACAGTCCCAGAGGTAAGGAGTGACTATTTTGTCAGGATTGAGAAGTGTGAAGCATGGTAGTAAAATGTTAAGGTTCTTGACTGCATGAAAACAGTTCCTAAAGTGTGTGATCTCTTATCAGGGCACATACATCACATGGAGCTGGAAGATGGTCACATTGACTCACATGGCGCAAATCAGTCTACATGGGGTCTCATACTGATAGTGCAAGGGGCTACTGTATATCCGTTAATAAATTTGCGATCGATGAATTGTTACCATAAACATTTCGTACTTGCTAATGCAAAATCATTGAATCTATGTGTATACATATAATTGGGTTATCATGTTGTTTTGCAGAAAAAATTCTTTGCTGTCTCTCCCGTTCAATGAACAGCCCCTTTGGTAACTACACTATGAAATCAATGGCTGTGACAACTAACCTCTTTGATGTTTTGTGTATATTATTTGTTTAACCGGGCAACAGGACAGTCAGGACACCACTATCACAACATAAGTGATTCATATCAAACCTTACAAAAGAAGGCTAAGTCTTGTTTAATTATTATTTTTCTCAGCATGTCATGCAGATTTAAATTAATTAGTTGATAATATTGTAATCCTCAAGGTTGAATTCCTTTTAACAGTCAGGTAAAACAGTGAAACGGCTGCAGTTTTTAACTAATCAAAGTAAGGTGAATGAAATAATGATGCTCAGTTATATGTAGGGCTCACTGCTCTGAACCTCTTCTTCCTTGGATTGCTTGTTTACCCTGTTTACAATCACAGATCTCAACTCCGCTAAGCACCAATCCCACTCAATCATTTGTTTACTTTGCATGCTGGTTCTGTGTCATATGTACCAAATCATTGCACATTTTGCCATCCCATCAGTTACCCCAATTAGCTGGAATGTATTGCAATTGGTCTCCATAATGCCAAACTGCTTCCATCTGTCTTGATAAATACTGAGCGAAGTTAGTTGGCTGATTGGCTATCCGTCTGCCTGTGGCTGTTGTGCCTGGAACTGTTGCTTGAGACATTGTGTATGAGCATGGCTGAGTCAGTGTTGGGTTGAGATTGTCTTCTGCTTCTTGTTTCTGGAAATGTGATTGTTTCAAGATTGCTTGCTCCACATCAAACGATTGCTTTGGCTGACAGGCACCAACCAATGTCTTCTTTGTTCTGAGATTTTTTGGCCTCTGCCCTTTTTGGATTTCCCTCGGGTAATCAGACACAGGTACTAAGTGGACGCAATGAGCAAGCGAAGGGTGTTCTGTCACAGTCAATCGATGCCTTTGTTTATCGTTTTAGGGTTTTCTTTGCAGGCGATTTTAGGAGAGACCTACACTTAAGGAAAGCTTCTTGTTAGATGGCTGTTGTTAGATGGCTCAACAGGTCAGTGCCTTTGTAACATCGAGAAGTGCATATCGTCTATCTCATGGAAGACTCAGTCATAGGAAATTTTACAATTTTCAGCAATCATGAATTTCTGAAAACTAAACAAATCAGCAGATAACTTCTGTTTCCTGCCACTGATTGTATTGAAAGTTATATCATTGTGTTTGTAATGTATTGCCGTTGCATGTACCGTTCCGTTTACCTAAAGTGAATCCGTATTGCTGCAACGTAATGACGTCACGATCTATTAATAAATATACGGGGCTTCCCATTCAACTACATAAACTGAGTTGACTATCTTTCATTGGCGACGAGGATAAAGGCCAAAATTATTGTTTAAACAGCCTGCCAACGGGAGCCAATATGGTAGGATTGCAGTTCAACAACCATGGAACAAACTGGACTACAATTTTCGTCTAAATGGATGACTAAACCTCGAGAACGAGCGTCTCAAAAGATCGGTTGTCAACGCACGTGGCATCAAGCCCGCACCATTTCTAGACAAAATGGAACGTCTGGACCATGTGGACTGTCTGACTTTTAACAAAACGTCAAATTTGAGTCGGTAGTATGTTCAAACTACTATTTTTGATCGTAATTGTGTTTGTGGCAGCTGTGATGATGGCGTCAAATGTACCGGCAGTTGTGATGTTTGATGATTTAGTTGGGCCTGATCGGAAAAACCCTGGGGCACACTGGGACAATTGGGTAAAGCGCCTGGAAAATTATTTGGTTGCCATCAATGTAACTTACGATTTACGTAAACGAGCCAACCTCCTACATTTCATAGGCCCCACCAGCTATGAAGATTTTCTATCCCTGCCCAACCAAGGTGCAACTTACGCATATGCTAAACAAGCGCTGCAAGAATTTTTTCGACCCCAAGTGAACATTGAATTCGAAATAGCAAATTTTCGATCGCTTAGACAAAAAGCAGATGAAACTGTCGACGCTTATCACATTCGCCTCCGGCAAAAAGCAGCTACTTGTGCATTCCCCAACATCGACGCTGAAATCAAGTCTCACTTAATTCAGACCATGCGTGACACCAAAGTGCGCAAAAAAGGACTTTCACGTCAGGGTGCCCAGCTGACACTTGCCGACGTTCTTGCAGAAGCCAGGAACAACGAACTTGTCAACGTTCAAAATGAGCAAATCGAGAAACAATTTGCTCAGATGTCCGTAAAATCAGACGACACAGCAGCGGTGAACAAATTACGCAAATACAACAACTTTCAACGGAAGAAGCCAACCGTGAGCACAACTTCAACTTGTTACAATTGTGGTGGACAGTACCCCCATCAAGGCGGACAGCGACAGTGTCCGGCCTATGGAGCAACATGCAGTTCCTGTAAAAGGAAACATCATTTCACATCGTTCTGCAAATCAAGCGCAACAAGCTCAGCAAACGCTACGACACGACCCAAGAATCGATCGTTTCAGAAGAATCGTAAATCGCAAGGAAAATCGCATGGAAAATCACACGGAAAATCCGTTAACACTGTCGAACAAGCACCCGACTCGAGCGACGAGTCCGACGAATATGTGTTTTCCATTTATTTTGACAATGCTTCAAATGCTTGTGATTCCTTCACCTTGAACACTACGAACAATGTGTCAAATGCTAATGCTCATGCTCACGTGAATGCAAATGCTCCATCAAATGTATCAATTCAATCAATTGTTCAATCAAATGTATCAATTCAATCAAATGTATCAATTCAATCAAATGCTGTATCAATTCAATCAAATGCTGTATCAAATGCTCAATCAAATGTATCAATTGTATCAAATGCTCAATCAAATGTATCAAATGCTCAATCAAATGTATCAAATGCTCAATCAAATGTATCAAATGCTCAGTCAAATGTATCAAATGCTCAATCAAATGTGTCATATCAATCAAATGCTCAAGCAAATGCTCTTGAATTTGTGATGAACACTGCAAACTTTGCGAACAATGTGTCAAATGAAACTGTGAACAATGTGTCAAATGAAACTGTGAACAAACTGTCAAGTCAATTCTCTGTCAAGAATTCAACTTCAAACATTGTAGACTATCCACCTGTGTACTCTGTGAAAATTGGTGATGTAATTCTCAAAGCTATGGCAGATACTGGCGCGTCATGTAACGTGATTGATCACATTACTTATCAGAAGTTGTTCAACAATGTGATTCTGTGTGACACAAATTGTAAGATCAACCCTTACGGTGACAATTCAAATATTCTCAAGCCAATCGGCAAATTTGTAACTGACATATCGTACAATAATCAGTCGATTAGAGATACTGTGTATGTTTTACCAGGAAAGTCAGGTTGTCTTCTAGGTGTCAAAACTTCCCAGTTGCTAGGCATGATTACAATTCACAAACCACTTCACAACGTGAATTCACTTAGCACAGTAGCAGAAAGTGTTAGTCAGAGTTATCCAAATCTTGTCAAAGGGATAGGCAAGATGAAAGACAAGCAGTTCAAACTTCACATTGACAGATCTTATCCTGCAGTTATTCAGCGCTGTAGACGAGTTCCTTTCCATGTTCGTTCACTTGTAGAGAACGAGTTAGATCGATTGTTGAAAAATGACATTATTGAACCGGCTGATGGTCCCACGACCTGGGTATCTCCCATCGTAGTAGTGCCGAAACCTAGTGATCCTAGTGCAGTTAGGTTATGTGTAGACATGAAAGAGGCAAACAAAGCTATTGTTAGGGAAAGACATCCTATGCCTACTTTAGATGATCTATCTGAACACCTCAAAGATTGTACTATCTTCAGTAAGATTGATCTTCGCCAAGGTTACTTACAGCTAGAACTAGACCCAGAGAGTAGAGATCTGACAACGTTCATTACTCATAAAGGACTATTCAGGTCAAAGCGTCTTAGTTTTGGTATCAACAGTGCGAGCGAAATCTTTCAGAAAGCTATCGAAGATGCTATTGCAGATGTTTCTCAAGCAAAGAACATATCTGATGATGTTATCATTGGTGCAAGCACTCAAGCCGAGCATGATATTGCTCTTAACAAGGTCTTAGACAATCTATCAGCTAGAGGTCTAACTATCAATTTGCCAAAATGTGTGTTCAACACTGATTCAGTCAAGTACTATGGCATGATCTTTTCAGGTGCTGACATGCAACCTGATCCTATCAAGGTCGAAGCTCTGTCTCAATTAGCTCCACCTACCAACGTATCGGAGGTGCAAAGTCTTCTCGGAATGTTGAATTTTTGTGCTAGACTAGTTCCCAACTTTTCTACTTTAACGGCGCCCATGCGCAAACTTCTTAGAAAAGATGTGTCATTTGAATGGTCAACCCAACAACAAAGTGCTTTCGACACTATTGTTCAATGGCTTCAGACTGATCCCGTCTTAGCCTATTTTGACACAAATCTAGGTAGCCAAATTTCGGTCGACGCATCCCCAGTCGGATTAGGCGCAGTGTTGAGTCAGAAGGATAATCAAGGAAATTCTAGAATTATCGCCTACGCCAGTAGATCTTTAACAGACACCGAGCAACGCTACTCTCAACTCGAGCGAGAAGCTCTTGGTATTGTGTGGTCATGTGAGCGATTTCACATCTACATTTACGGCAAGCCTGTGACCGTAATGACCGACCACAAACCATTGCTAGGAATATTTTCCAAATCAGGAAATAAACTTCCCACTAGATTAGAAAGGTGGCAACTCCGCCTTCAGCCCTACATGCCTGACATCAAGTATGCCCCCGGCAAAGAAAACCCTGCCGATTACTTGTCACGGCATCCCATTGCGAGTCAATATGATGACAGATCAGCCGACGTAGCTGAAGAATATCTTAAGTTCATCTCCCACAATGCTGTTCCCACAGCAATGACTCTGCAAGAAATAGCCGATGTTTCGGTTAGAGACCCCACTTTCACTGTAGTGAAAGAACTGATTAAATCAGGTAAATGGTACCTAGTCAATGACAGTACTCATTGGAACGCAGACATTGATCTCAATTGCTTACAATCTTTGTCTAAAGTCAAATCTGAATTGAGTGTAACTCAAGAGGGTATCTTATTGAGAGGTTCGCGAATTCTCATTCCCCCACTCTTACAGAAACAGGTCGTAGACTTAGCACATATCGGGCATCAAGGTATCGTCAAAACCAAAATGTTGCTCAGAGAAAAGGTATGGTTTCCAGGTCTAGATCAGTTAGTTGAGGACAAGATTAGCTTGTGCATTCCATGTAAATGTACTCATGACTCCAAACCCCGTACTCCCTTACAAATGACTAAGTTACCAGATAAACCTTGGTCAAGTGTATGTACTGATTTCTTTGGACCATTGCCATCTGGACACTATCTCATGGTCGTAGCAGATGAGTATAGCAGATTTCCCGAAGTTGAAGTTCTCAAATCTCTCTCCGCCAAACCTGTCATCTTGAAATTTGACAAGATATTTGCTTCTAGAGGTATTCCAGACGTGGTAAAATCAGATAATGGTACTCCATTCCAAAGTTCTGAATTTGCTAACTTTGCAAAAGAGTTAGGATTTAGGCACAAAACTGTGACTCCTTATTGGCCTGAAGCAAACGGTCAAGCCGAAAGCTTTATGAAAGGACTAGGCAAAGTAGTCAAGTGTGCTCAGGTAGAAAACAAAGACTGGCAACGTGAGTTATGCAGATTTCTTAGAAATTATAGGGCCACGCCACATAGTTCAACAGGTGTCGCTCCTGCCACTGCCTTGAATGGCTACACTCTTAAGACCCAATTGCCAGAAATTGTTCAAGTTGGTCCTAGACCACATTTCTTAGAGAAGGATAATAGATCCAAAGAAACTATGAAACGTAACGCAGAAAGAACAAGAAACATCAAAGAAACTGAAATTAGAATTGGTGATGCAGTTTTAATGAAAGAAACTCTCAAGAAGGGTAAACTGGTTCCACTATTTCAACCCATTCCTTTTAAGGTCATAGGTAGAAAGCAGTCTATGATAACAGCTGCAAGAGGTTCTGAGATTAAGACCAGAAATGCTAGTCATTTCAAAAAAGTTAATCTTAGCAGAGATCAAGTCTCTGACCTACAAAGTGGTACGACTCCTTATGAGCCAGAGTTAGTTCCAACTGATTCAACTCCATCAGTTCCTACTACTTTAGATTCCACTCCATTAGATAGCGGTCAAGCTTCCATGCAAAGACCAAGTAGGACTCTGCGTAAACCTAAAAGGTTGAATGATTATGTTCAGTGAGTTAATCATACACATGTTTAAAGTGTAATGAAGTTTACTTGTTCATGGTTTATATTGTTCTGTGATTTACAACAGTATTAATTTTAAGGTTACAATTTCACAATTCTGTAATCAGTATTGGTAACTAAGAACCAACCGTTGAGGTTCAAGATTTTGTATAATCTACAAAGTTTGTGATTGTTAACAAATTTATTGTTAAGTACCTGTTCAGTATTCTTACTGGTAATGTAAACTTTTACCAAATATATTTACTGGTAAAGTAAATTTGTGTAAAGTAATTTTTATAAAATTCTCAATAAAATTACAACACTATGTAAAAGTTCAACAATTTCAACACTTTGTAAAAGGTATATCAAATTTCAACTTTATTGATAGTAAAGGTAAAATTTAACTAACAAAGGGGTAATGTAATGTATTGCCGTTGCATGTACCGTTCCGTTTACCTAAAGTGAATCCGTATTGCTGCAACGTAATGACGTCACGATCTATTAATAAATATACGGGGCTTCCCATTCAACTACATAAACTGAGTTGACTATCTTTCAGTGTTCGGCTTGGTGCTGTGATCGTGCAGAAACATAAATGACGTTCAAAAAATGAGAATTTATTTAATAAAGTAATTTTGACTGATTATTCCAGGAAGCTGCGAGACAGTGGCTTCATTATTTTAATTTCCATACTAGGTCAAAGTGGTTTGACTGAAGCCGACTCTGTGAATCTGCCACAAATCCAGTGGAAGACTCAGTCAAAGCTATGTTATGACTGAGTCTTCCACAAAAAAATGGAGGATGAATCAGCCAAAACCTAGCTTTGACTGAGTCTTCCACTAGACTTGTGGCAGATTCATAGAGTCGGCTTCAGTCAAAACATTTTGACCTTTGCAGCTTGAACAACAAACAACTTTTTGGAGGGAATAATTCAACGAAAGACTCAGTCAAAACAGGTTTGACTGTTTTTTACCTCATAAGTTCCCATTGTGCTACTCCGATTCTGTTGTGGAAGACTCAGTCAAACCACCGAAACCATAAGACTAACCTTTCTATGTTTTCAAATGATGCATAAGCTTAAAAGGTTAAATAGGTTTGTATGTTGAAATGACTGATTGTCCTCCTGCATTGTATCATGGAAGACTAGGTCAAATTAAATCAATTGAGTTGAGTGAGATGAGCCATGAAAGATGTCAGTTTTCCATGGAGAAGTGCAATAAAAGAGGGTAAAAATGTCCCAAAATACCGAGAGTTTGAAGGAGTGGTGTGTGGTAATAAACAGACCCATTGGGCTTATTTCTTGTGCCATTTGGTGCTAGAGATCCTCTAGTTTATTTTTCCGAAATATTTCAAAATTCAGTCAAATTGATTTGACTGAGTCTTCCTTGAGATAGACGATATCTTGTATTTGAGTTGAGTTCTGGCTCTTACTTGATTAATTTCCATGTGCAGTTCACATTATCAATTGTACCAGAATATAAATAATTATAACCTGTGCACTAATTAATTGTTTACTTGCCATAGAATGTATTTATTATGGGCGGTGGCCAAAGGCCATCCCGCCCATATTGCTGTAGTGTAAGGTTTGGTAGTCTCAGTTGTCCTCCCTATTGACGATGATTTCACTTTGCACAGGCTGCCCCAGACTTCCAGTATGAGTCAAATCCATCAAATACCTTGACATCTCGCCAGGCATAACTTATGAGTGACCTTGACCTACATCTGTGACCTCGGCGGCCATATTGGTGAAAAGCTTGTGTACAAGATAACTCAATTTCGATTAATCCTGGAATCATGAAACTAGCAGGGATTGTGTATGACAGCAAGACCTTGAATGAGTTCTGACATGAGTGACCTTGACGTACTTCTGTGACCTTGGCGGCCATATTTGTGAATATCTTGTGTGCACGATAACTCCTCTTGTATTTACACTAGGATCACCAAACTAACAGGGATTATGTATCATTGTAAGACCTTGAATTAGTTTTGACATCAGTGACCTTGACTTATATCTATGACCTTGTCAGCCATATTTGTAAAAAGCTTATATACACGACAACTCCGCTATTATTCTCCCTGGGACCACCAAACTCACAGGGATTTTGTATCACAGTAACACCTTGAATGAGTTGTAACATGGATGACCTTGAACCATTTCTGTGACCTTGGTGGCCATATTTGTTAAAACTTTACGTAGGCCCTACATGATGACTCACAAGCAACAGAATCTATGGCGGGGCCGTGGATAGGAGTCGAGGTGGATAGGAGTCGGGGTTTGGATAGGAGTAGGAGGTTGATAGGAGTCGGGGCCGGCGGACATGTGTCGGGGGCGGCGGACAGGAGTCGGGGCCGGCGGACAGGAGTCGGGGTCCACCGGGGGCAGCGGTCAGACGTCAGGGTCCGCCGGGGGCGGCGAACAGGAGTCAGGGTCCGGCGGATATTTTTTTTTATCCATGCCATAATTACCGCCCATTGCACACTTGTGTGCCTTCTAGTTTATTTACCATGCCATGGATTTGCTCACGATATTTTATGGAATGTGGAATGTATTATCAATTTGCTTGGTGGTTTAGAAAATAAAAATGATTAAAACTGAAATGGGAGATTAAAATTTGTGAAAACGCCCTTATCCTTGATATTTTGGTATTATAGGTTCTGCGTGAATGGTGAGAACACCTTGCAATAACATCAAAAGACCTGGGGCATCAAAGGAGAGAGTCACATGAGTTCTTAGGGCTGGAAAAAGGATATGCAGCAAAAATGAGTCTCTTTTTGCTAGCTGTCAGCATGTGTTGTCATTGGATAGTGAAGATGTTTATCTGTTCACAGTACTACACACTGAAGATTCTTTGATTAAACCCCAACACCCTCTCTGACACAGCCAATTAAATTTCAACCTGACCTTCTAATGACCTTGGAATTCTGCCTGGAGGAGTGGAAATCACTGGAAATTGGTCTGAGGGACATTCCAAGATGATTGCAGATAATTTTCTGACGATTCCCACCTTGTGTGTTCTCCGCCCTTTCACTTTTTTAATCTCTCCTGCGTTTGATCAGGAATTAAATTTGCATCATGGCGACAGGCGTTCTTGAAAACACTGTTAGGCGATATCATGAGCTTGTGGTTTTGTATTTCTTTCTTTTTGTTGTGATATCAAATGTCAGTTTATCATTAAGTTGATTAAAATTCAGTTTGCCTGTCTGTCCATTTGATTTCACACACTCATTTGAACACAGAAATAATGAAGTAGTTAAGAAAATATGTGTGAATCGAAATTACTTTGCGAAATACCTATCCATCCATCCATCTATCTGTAATAATTTTGGTCCAGTGGTAGCACTCTGGGCTGCCAACCACTGGGTCCAGGGTTCGAAGCCAGCTCTTCCCGGGTCACCTGGGCCTATGTTGGACAGCTGTTTCCATCATCCTTCACCTCATTGCCGTGTGCTCATGTCGTAATTAGCCTTCCAAGTGCATAAATACAGGACCTAAAGCCCCAATAATTCATCCATCCATCTATCTGTAATATCAGAAACTCTATCAGGTAATGTGCGTAAAACACAAAATCGCTCACTCTCAGGTAATGTTTCCAGGTATCCCTAAAAGCGACCATCTTGGGGAATTTCCTAAATAAATCAATATCAAAAAAATATCAAAAGATGCCTGTGTGTCATCTGCTAACATATATCTGTATGATTACATTTTGCTAATTTTGAGCTGCTATCTGAGCCACTTTGCCCAGCGACATTCAGGGTCACTGCGTGTTTCAGCTGCTGGATGTCCAATTTGACGAGTCGTGTGAACATGGGAGTGGCATCCAGCTCAGAATTAGCTCATAAAAGGTGTCCAGACTGGGGCTTCTTGGAACAATTTGTCATTGGCAGGGTGTGACAATATCGAGTGTTCAAAGCATACTAGACGAGGGGTGCCTCTTTTTGAAGTACTGGGCTGTCCACTATAACCTGATTACAAGGGCTGCTAGTTCTGTTTTGAAGAGTTCCTCAGGGAATTTTTATGCAACCCAGTGTTAAACCCTATGTTTTATTCCTTGAAACTTTTGTTAGTTTTTGAAAAAAAGGTTATTGATTTTCATGCTTCTTTCAGTTATCAGCTGAAATACTGGGGTTGGCCCCAAAAATTGCACACCATCAAATATGCTTTGGTTCCCATCCTGTACATGTAATGTATGATCACAAGATAAGCAGTTTTCCAGTTTTGCCAATTCCTTTTCTCTCCTTGTCAACACATCTGGGCTGACGGTGGCAATAGTTCTGGCGGTTTCTATCTCCGTGCATTTGCGCCATGAGTTGCCTCAGTCTATATCAAAACAATGTAACCTTATTACAAAACAATGTTATCCTTATTACATGTCAGTAAGCCATTTAAGATTGCCTCTCTTAATTCAAGATGGCTGCCAGGTTTTATGACCATCAACCTGGATCAATGTTTCTCGTGCGGATGAACTCCTCTGACGTATTTATGACGCCTCTGTGACCATTTTTCGCAAGAATGCTGTCTGGATGGCTTGATGTATCGTTGGTAAGAGACAAAATTGATTCTCTTCTGATGATATTTAGATGGATGATCCTGTTACATGCACGGAACCTGCCATCAGGGATGAGGTTCACCTGCTAAGAAAGTTGTTGCTGATCATGCAAAAATATAATGGGAAAGTGTAGATCTAAAATCCGCAAGTGCCACTGATTATGTTAAAGTAATATAAATGCACAGTTGTTCCGAACAAAGACATGTGCTGGACTCTATTACAGGCCAATTGTTTCCCCTTATATAAGCCAGTAGGTTTTGTTCAGAGATAACTCCTCCCATGTCAATGTCTCAAAAGTGACTGATTACTGGTCTTCTAATCAAAATTATTTCCGATGTGAACCTTTTCTTCAGTTCCTTGCGAACGACAAATCTATCACTTTGACTGTTGCAACCCCTCTGCTTCTAAGCTTTGTTACACAATTATTTGTGAAACATGATGCTTCAAATGGCATGTAGTTTCAAAATGTAATGCTTTGTATGTGAATGATGAAAAGTTCATAGCGATAAACCCTGCTAATGTATTGTTGGCTTTTATTGGCAGCATATCATTTCTCTGGTCCATTATCCAGATGGTATAATGCTCATTGGTAATCCAGAGCATGGTTATGAGACCAGATTGTAGCACCTTTTTTCATCTGTGCAAACCCTGCAGCCACATGTGAGTGCCACGTGTGAGTGCAATGAAAACAGTTTTGTAGCCGAACAATCTGTAGCTATCCATCAAGCATTTCCTGCCTCAGGCTGCCTGTTATTTACTCTGAACTGCTGCTTCCCTTGCTAAAGTGATTGATCTCTGGTATTCACATGGGCTCCTAATAAAAGTATAATTGATTCAATAAAAGTATAATTGATTCAATACAGTATAATTGATTCAATAAAAGTATAATTGATTCAATACAGTAATCCCTATGACAAGCAGCACCCCTTCTGCAGACATGGGGAGGTTGTTCATGGTGTATGTTTTCTTGTCGGGGCAAGTTGGCACTGTAGAATTTAGTTGCAGTTACAAGAAGCATTTATTCGATTCTTTAACATTACTTTTTTGAGTGGATACATCTGTTATTAAAACAGAATGACTAATATCAGTTTGTCTGACCAAAACGTCACCAAATATGTACATCTGTCTTTTGCTTTCCTCACAGTCCAGAAAAGACTCCCCTTGCTTCTTCTTTTCTCATTGCTTCACTGTCTATCTTTTTATCTGTCTATCTTTCTATATATCTATATGTACTTATTTTTCCCTTTGTTTATCTAATTCTATCTATGTGCCTTATCTGTCTATCTATCTATCTATCTATCTATCTATCTATCTGTTTTTTCTCAAATAAAAGGTCTTGTCTCAGTCTTGAATTTCTTGGGATCATCATTTGATATTTGATATTGCATGATAAGAAATGGCCGGAGGTCTATTTCAGGTTTCAATAACTGTGAAGTGCCTGATGTCTGACAGATTGACATCAAATGTAGCCATAACCTGCTTGCACTGAGGGGAATCTGTCAATACTCGCACTTCCACTTCGTAAATTGTGAGCTACTCATATTGGGACAAGCAATGTCTCAAATTGTAGAAAACACTTTCCAAATTGGAAAAAAAACACTGGGAGGTTTCACTGGGATTATGAGTAGTTCCGTTCCATCAAGATCTGCTGGTCCAATCGGATTTGAGAATGGCTACTCTAAATTCTTTCAAAAACTCTGCATCCAGTCCCAGTATGTGTTCCCCAGTTCTCTATTCAATTGAGGGCTAGCATCACAGCAAAATGCCATATATATTTTTATCCAAATATGACACATTCACGCGTGGTAGTGAGCGCACATACACGCGCGTGTACATGTAATTGCGCGCATCATTACGCGTGTATATGTGTTCACGATCACCTGTGTACATGCGCATGCGTGTATGTGCCATCTAGCACACGCGTGTATGTGACATCGTGAATGTGCCATCCAGCGCAAGCTTGGACATGCAATCCAGCGCAAGCTTGGACATGCAATCCAGCGCAAGCTTGGACATGCAATCCAAGGGAAATCTCAGCCCAGTGGCGTATCTATTGCGGGGGTCTTAAATAGAGACATGGGATACAGACTCCTTTTTAAAGTACCCATGTAGTGGCCTTATATCGGCCAGTGGTGGATTCAGGCCCCCCCCCAGATGACCCGGTCTGGATCCGCCACTGGTGGTCTGTCTCCAATATGGATATGTGCATTTAAACTGCCCATATGCGCTGGAAAGCATGTCCACTTGTGTGCTGGAAAGCATATCCACAGGTGCGCTGGAAAGCATGTCCACTCATGCGCTGGAAAGCATGTACACGAATCCAAAATCTTCACGGGTGCGCGTTGTAGCACATCCACGCGCGTGTATGTGTCAAATCTTGCACATCCACGAGTCCCAAAAACGTGTATGTGCGCGCTAGCGCATGCGTGGATATGTCATATTTGGATAAAAATATACCTCAAAATGCAGGCTGCTATGGGTTCTTGGATTAAAAGGTAAATCACTGGTTACTGAAAAAGCAGTCGCTTTATAATCATGAATATAGCCTGTATGTCTCTAAGTAGAATTGTTCTTGTTTATCACCCCAGGGTTCTTGTTGATGAACAAGTGTTCCCATTTGTGAAAGTTTTGGCTCTGTTCCATTTAAAATTTGGCACACATTAAGCATGTGAAGGTCTTTTATTTAATCATGCCTTGATTTGACCATTATGTTGTCTTGCCATTGAAGACCAGCCAAACTGAACATCGCAGTTTACCAATCGCACTAACTGCGTCTTTGTATTATTTTAGGATGACGAAGTAGAATTTTGAACGGGGTTTTATGAATGACTGTTCATGATGAATGAAATTGTATAAACAATATGCACCTATGGAGTTTAAGATGAATGGGTTGTCATGGTGTTTGTACTTGCTATGCGAAACAACTGATCCCAGTTGCTCAAATGTTGTTGTTTTTTTAAAAACTTTAGTCAGGACCTGCATATTTTGGATCAACCAAATGCATATCTGACCGACTTGAAAGATGCACACCACTGTTTGCAATATTGTATTACATTTTTTCGCATGGCACATTTGCTAAACCTCAAGACAGTACCTAAAACCAAAAGTGCACAGACTGCTGAAACATGTAAAAATAAAAGTTAAGGAACCAAGAAATATATTATTAACTGCTATGCATGACCTTGTGATGAGCCGCTTAAGCCAAGTATGAACACTTGTTAACATCAACAAAAACCCTAAGGTTAAAAAAAGAGAAACTTTCTTATAAAAAAAAAATTGTATAGGCTGGATTCAGTAATTGCATTTTGCATGAAGCAAGTTTTTGTTATCCAGTAATCCAAAACTTCTAGCAGCAAGCAGTCCACATTTTGCTATGAAGCAAGCCCCTTACTGATTTGGTTTCTTCCTAGGAAACCCGGGAATGAGAAATTCCCAGGAAAGGGCAGAAAACTGAAACCAGGAGAACTGGGAAATGGAAACCGGGACTGGTTATAGTTTTTTTAAAGAATGTAAGTTCTCAAATCGGATTGGACCAGCAGATATTGATGGAGCAAACTCATAATCCCACTGATCCCTCTTGGAATCCTCTACAATTGTTTTTGTCCAATTTGGAAAGAGTTTTGTACAAGTTGAGACATTTCTTGTCACAATTTGAAATGTTCACGAATGGAAGAGTGAGTATTTAGATTACCTTCAGTGCAGTCTATTGCTACATTTGAAGTCGCTTTGTCAGACATCAGGAACATTTCAGTTAATGAAACCTGAAATAGGCCTCCTGTATTTTTTTGTCGTGCACTATCAGATGAGCACCCTAGAAATCAAGATTTCAGATTGACGCAGTATTTTTTCGTTTCAGTGTGGAGCAAGCTTTGACCTTGTAGAATGGATACATAAATAGGTAGATGAAGAGGGAAATGAGTAGATAGATAGACAGAGTGACATAAAGATTGAAAATAGGAAGACAGATAGATAAATGTATTATTAGATTGATAGAAAAAATTGGAGCTGTATTGTGAACATCCCAAGGTGTCAATATACAGTCTGAATGAGAAACTGATCATGTAATGAAATGTAATGTCAACTTGAATTATATAGTGATCCGCTGATAGGGAAATTTAACTAATTGCAGATGGTAGCAAATCAAATGGAGGTTGGTTATAGTAATAGAGAGGGTGCTCCTATATACTATACATGTATAGATATGCATAACTGTATTAGTAAATAAGAACAACAAACATTAATTAGATTTTTGTGGTTATACCCCACGGTAATGCTACTATTGGTTAGAGAATACGTTCATTATCAATCCACATCCCCATGAGCACCCTCACCCCCACAAACTACCTCTCTACATCCGATCGCAGAAGGAAGATTTGCTTGTCATAGGGACTGCTGTATTGAATCAATTATACTTTTATTGAATCAATTATACTTTTATTAGGAGCCCATGTGAATACCAGAGATCAATCACTTGAGGAAGGGAAGCAGCAGTTTAGAGCAAATAACAGGCAGCCTGAGGCAGGAAATGCTTGATGGATAGCTACAGATTGTTCGGCTACAAAACTGTTTTGATTGCACTCACACGTGGCACTCACATGTGGCTGCAGGTTTGCACAGATGAAAAAGGTGCCACAATCTGGTCTCATAATCATGCTCTGGATTACCAATGAGCATTGTACCATCTGGATAATGGACCAGAGAAGAGATGGATACCAATATCCGGCTAATAACACAACAATACATTAGTGGGGTTTATCGCATGACATTTTCATACACATTAAACTGTTACCTTGAGCACATACAATGTCTGCATCAAATAATGAAATCATCATGTTTCACCAATAATCCTCTGTACGTTGAGTTGCAATTCACATCAAATACAAAATATAATACATTGGGAGAAATAAGTGCTTGACCACTGTAAAGTCAAACACTTGCCATGAATCTTCAAAGCTGGATCAGAGGAAGGGCTGGTCTAGCGGTAACATGCTAGGCCTCCAATCGCTTGGTCCAAGGTTTGACTCAAGCTCTCGCCTGGTCACCTGGGTGTATGTTGGATGGCAGTTTCAATCAGCCTTCGCCTCATTGCCTTGTCCTCCTCCTGTCCTAATTAGCCTAAAAAGTGCGTAAACACAAGACGTAAACCCCGAATAGTCCATCCATCCATCACAGCTCGATAAGTTCTAACCTGAGATGGCAGGGAATTTCTATAACTTAAGTAAATCAAAACTTACCTTCCCCACTGTAATAGATATGACATCGTAAGATTTTATACATGCCCTATTCTAGATGCTTCCAAATGCAATCTGTCTACTATCCCGTTACCACCACTCACCATAGACACCAATTTTTAAAGAGGTAACCTCCAGACATGGCAGGAGTTGGTATTTGAACCTGCAACCTGATGTGCCCAAAGCAGGTACATGTATAATTGTATATTAACCACTCTGCAAATTTTCATGTTGGCTAACTCATGATTCTATCTGAATGAAAATGTAGGGAAAAATTACTCGATCTGTACGAAAATGTGGGGAACAGACTCATTTTTTAAACATCTGCCTCCTGATACAATGTGAGCAATCATGCCTTAGTTGAAGAGCCATTACTTTCATAGTTTCTGTAACTTGGCGCAACTGTTCTTTTTATTATATAAACCTATGTACAACACATTTCCTTTCAAAAATTGTTCTCAGAAAGACAACATATACAAAATAATTGCATCTACAACTTGTAATTTTTGTCACTTGCTATACTTGTGCCTCATGAGAAAATACTAAGACTAAAAGATTACTTTGACACAAGACGTGACAACTCATGACCGAACTGACCAAAGCCAGACTACGAATACCAAGATACATTCAAATAGCCAAATGAGTACTGACCACCTGTACTTTGGGTCACTAAAAGTAAATGTCTGCAGCTAGTCTGAATTTATGAATAAAATATACTGTCTTTTTTTTAACAGTCATAGGCGGTCCACAAATTTTACCACAATATCAGAAGGAACTGTATACTCATTGAATCCAGTTAGATCAAACATATTTCAACCTAAAAATTGAATGTAATATATCAATGTACATATAGCTATTCTGTCCAATTAGCAATCTAAGCCATACAACATATAATAAACAAATATTGATCTCTACATGGCACAAAAAAGGCTTTGTACCCTTGTGGCCTAATGGACTCAAGAGCGCTTGTCTACGACAGGCTTTAAGATCTTGGTCAGGAATTACTGCCAAACTCACAACTTTCTAGCTTACACAGAATTTATTCCAATTTCCGACTATCTTATGTAAAATTTTGTCAGGAATTCAATTAAAAAGAAAAAAATGCACCCACTCTGTTATTTTGGAAGTTATACCCCTATTTGTAAAGCCCCCCTTAGTGGGGCGTGCCAAATACCCCCAAAATTTTATAAATTTGTCTGTAGTTCTATGGCTTCAGTAATAAAGCTGCTCTTATATCTCTAATTAATATACTTGAATTCTATGATGGTCCATCAAAAACTACGATGACTACAAGGGCATACATTTTTTGTTGAAATGACAAACATTTTGTGGTGGTAAGTCGCGGTTTCTTATATTTCGCTTAATTTTCACTTCACATGCATAATTTTTGCACCATCATTCTCAGCAGAAAATAAGCTTCAATTTGAGTACCAACAACCTATATTTCCGATAAGTTTAACCCGAACCAAGAAATTTTGACTTTCAGAAATAAAATTCTAAATAACTTGCATTTTTTTATGGAGTCAGATATAAACAAACTAACACAAACTCGTTTAAATATAACTCTCTGGGCATAACGAGTTTGACTTTCAGACCTGCGTGACAAAAATTGACGAAATGCAAGTTATTTAGAAAAATGACATATTTTTTTCACACACCTAGAAGTGAAAAGCAGCAGCTCCATGTTTTGTATGTGTGAACCTAATTATGCAAAGCAAGGAAATTTTTATTTAGTATATTGCCTTCGTCTAGTCCTTCTGAACATATTGATATGTAATTCATGTCCATAAATATCTCAGATGATGTTAAAAAAAAATTATCAAATAGGAAATTCACTTCATTTTAATAAATTGTTTTTACTTTTGTCACCTGACTTTGTTTCGATATCCTGTTCACAGAGCAGCATATATTGAGACAAACTATTAAAACTGGGTGTCATTTTAAACTTTAGACAATAGGGAATGCCATGGTACCCTCAATTATCATGAATTCTTGATTTCTATCAAGGAAGAGACAGTCAAACTTTGATGTCTGAAAAATGTGTCACAAAAAATTAGCATTTTTCTCACGTTTTTCCACTTAAATTGTTAGATAGCGACTGGTACACCACTCAAAAGACACTTAAAAAGGTCACCATCAGAAAGAGCACAATTTTTTACAC
Source organism: Platynereis dumerilii (assembly GCA_026936325.1). Taxonomy (NCBI): domain Eukaryota; kingdom Metazoa; phylum Annelida; class Polychaeta; order Phyllodocida; family Nereididae; genus Platynereis; species Platynereis dumerilii. Next base: position 45,514,447 of record JAPTHN010000003.1, on the reverse strand, counting down.
AAGATAGAATATATTTTAGAATCTGTGATACGTTTTTGTGGCATCAAGAATTTTTTCACACTCGTGGCAGTAACTCCTGACTAAGATCTTGAAGCCTGTCCTACGGGCTTTGAGGGCATGGGTTCGAATCTCACCCCGGGAACTCACTTTAGTCCGAGCTCATGGGACATTAAAAGGAGGCGGCTGTATCCAGTATTCTATGCTGGGGCAACTGAAAGACCCTGGGCATCCCTGAATTAATAAGATATGTTCCAGACTCTCAGTCTTCTCATCTCATCATCATATGGTGGTCAACAAAAAAATTAAGTGCAGCTCCATTGGAGTCCCTCCACATAGATGGTGGTTTCGCTGCCCGGCTGAATCGGGGAATACCAACTCAACACAAGTTAAGGAAAGGATTTTCTGGTTCTTTCGCATTCTACATGTCTTCCAAAAAAGTCAAATGAGTGAAATGATCTTAAGAATGTCCATTAAGAATAGCATTTATGCAGTCTCAGCAACAGCTTGTGCAGCAGCGGAACTTTGTCCCTAATGGCAGGTTCCATGTGAGACACAGGATCATCAATCTAAGTATCATTACAGGAGAATCAGTTTTGTCTCTTGAAGATACTCTCTTGCCTACATTTCTTCAAACCATCCAGACACTGTTCTTGAGAAAAATGGCCACAGCAGCATCATAAATATGTCAAGAGGAGGTTCATCCGCACTAGAAACTTTGATCCAGGTTGACGGTCATAAAACCTGGCAACCGCCTTGAATTAAGAGAGCCAATCTTAAATGGCTTACTGACATGTAATAAGGATTACGTTGTTTTGATATTAAGCAAGTCAGCTCACGCCACTTATTCTTGGAGGTAGAAACAGCCACATCTTATCCATCTTTCAGAACCAACAAAAGTTTCTGAGAATAAAACATAGGGTTTAACACTGTTGCATTCCGTGTCCCTGAGGTACACTTCTAACAGAACTGGCAGCCTTTATAATCAGATTATAGTGGACAGCACAGTACTTCACCTCTCGTCTAGTATGCTTTGAACACCTTGTATTGTCACACCCAGTCAATGACAAATGAGTCCAAGAAGCCCCAGTCTGGACACCTTTTATGAGCTAATTCTGAGCTGAATGCCATTCCCATGTTCACACGACTCGTCAAATTGGACGTCCCCTGTTATTGAGTGGCTGCTTCAGCAGCTGAAACACGCTATGACCCAAATATCACTTGGCAAAGTGGCTCAGATGGCAGATTACCTGATGTAATAGACTGATAGATTGATGTATAGATAGATAGTATTTGGATAGATAGATAAATAGAAAGATACATAGGCAGATCGACAGATATTTTGTACAACTGACTCTACAAATGCTGAAAGCAATTTCAATTCACACATATTTTCTTAGCTTCAATCTTTCTGTGTTCAAAGGAGTGTGTGAAATTAATTGGACAGATGGGCAAGCTGAATTTAATCAACTTTATGATAAACTGGCATTTGATACCACCAAAAAAAAGAAAGAAATACAAAACCACAAGCTCATGATATCACCTCACAGTGTTTTCAAGAACGCCTGTCACCATGATGCAAATTTAATTCCTGATCAAATGCAGGGGTGATTCAAAAAGCAAAAGGGTGGAGAACACACAAGATGGGAATCATCAGGAAATTATCAGTAATCATCTCGGAATGCCCCTTAGTCCATTTTTCTGTGATTTCTAATCCTCAAGGTAGAATGCCAAGGTCATTAGAAGGTCAGGTTGAAATCTAATTGGCCGTGTCAGAGAGGATGCTCCGATTTAATCAGAGAAGCTTCTGTGTGCAGTACTGTGAACAGATAAACATCTTCACCATCCAATGACAACACTTGCTGACAGCTACAAAAAAAGAGAGACTCCTTTTTGCTGCATATCATTTTTCCAAACCCTAAGAACTCGTGTTTTATATTAAAACATTGCATGTCTCTCTCCTTTGATGCCCCAGGTCTTTTGATGTTATTGGAAGGTGTTCCACCAATTCATGCAGAACCTTTAATACTGAAATATCAAGGATAGAGGCTTTTTTCGCAATCCTCCTGTTCAGTTTAAGTGATTTTTATTTTCCAAATCATAACAATTTGTTGATAATACATTTTGCCAGAGAACTCAACCTATACTAGTATCTAGTTTAGTTTAATAAGTTTATTTATAATTAATTAGTGCACACTGCACAGGTAATATGCAATAAACCAGGTGAACTCGAACTCAAGAAATGCCATTTGCAGCGGAAAAAAGATCAAAAGCTGTTTACAATCCACACACCTAACCACAAAACCTTTATTAAACTGGAGGTATTCCCAAAATAACCAACAAAGAAAACCCAAAAACCCCCAAAAGATAAACAAGAGCATCAATTGACGGTGACAGAACACGCCTTTGCTTGCTCATTGCATCCACTTAGTACCTGTGTCCGATTACCTGCGGGAAATCCAAAAAGGGCAGAGATCGAACAATCTCTGAACAAAGAAGACACAAGTTGATGGCCGTCAGCCGAAGCAACTGTTTGATGTGAAGCAAGCAATCTTGAAAAAAATCACATTTCCAGAAAACAAGACACAAAAGACAATCTCAACCCTACACTGAGCCATGCTCATACACAATGTCCCAGGCAACGGTTCCAGGCACAACAGCCACAGGCAGATGGATAGCCAATCAGCCAACTAACTTCGCTCAGTATTTATCAAGACAGACGGAAGCAGTTTGGCATTATGGAGACCAATTGCAATACATTCCAGCTAATTGGCGTAACTGATAGGATGGCGTAATGTGCAATGATTTGGTACATACCAAATCATTAAGTTAAACTTATATTAAATGCAAACTGAAATGGAAATTCAAATTGTCAATCACTCTGTGGAACATTAAAATGGAATTTGGTGTGACACAATCAACCTGCGGTCTGGGTGCGGGCCAGATGCGGGCTGAGAGCGGGCCAACATTTTTTAAACGCGGGTGCGGGGCGGGTGCGGGCTCATGGGTTGCGGGTGCGGGCTGACGCGGGCCAAAGAAATCCATGATCAGTGCGGGGTGGGCCGGGGCGGGCTGAAAGTTCAAAGTGCGGGGCGGGTGCGGGCTGGGATTTGTCGGCCCGTGCAGAGCTCTAGTACATATGATACAGAACTAGCATGCAAAGTAATTTGAGTAAACAAATGAATGAGGTGGATTGGTGCTTGGCTGACTTAAAATATGTGATTGGAAACAAGGTAATCAAGTAATCCGAAGAAGAAGACATCATGGGACTGAGCGTTACATAGACATTTCGCTGAATTGTACTGCCTCATAAGTAAAGTTTCTTGAAATTATGCAAAAATATCTTCGAGTGAAGCTCACTGTCAAAAATAAAGGAGGGCTTGAATTATTATCAGTTGTGTCATTCTTTGGGGACTTTCCTTTTGTCCTTTGAATGTAACAGTTGGTGAAATTTTTCAATAACCTAATTTGGATAAGCTGCAGGCGTTCAACTGTTTTATATGAGACCTGCCTATTGCAAAGGAGTTCCACCTTGAGGATTACAATAATTATCAAATAACTTGTTTCTGAATAGCATGCTGAGAGAAGTATTAGTTTCCTAAATGCAAAATAAATCTTCATTCATAAGAGAAGAAGTGCATGATGATGGTCTGTTTTGATTATGGTTACCCTGTTGCCAGTTTAAATGAATAATGTATACAACATCATTGAGGTTAATTTTCACCTTTTGCCTACAATGTTAAGCCACTGATTTTTAGACTGCCTCGACAAAAGGGGTCTTTAATTGAATCAGCTTACAGACAACAAAGCATCCTCTGTGCTAAATAACCTGACAAGCCAATAATATATATATACACATAGATAAAGCAATCCAGAGTATGGCCACTGTTATAAGACCCACTTATGCTCTAAGAAGTTGTCATTCTATATCGCAATTGCACCTGGACATGAGGTCACACCATTTTCCATTTTAGAAACTTCTTTTACAATGATTCCATTCCACAATTAGGAACGGTAACCAGTAATCTGTGAGTGGTTTTAAACGTGTTGGTGTTTGATGAACATCCCTCGTGAGTCCTAGGTGGAACACCTGCTGACCTGTCAATCGTTACACCTTTGTTCAAAGTAAACCTTCTATTCTGTACTTTTAATTTCACGTCGTAGACGTGGTCATATGTCAAGTCAACAGTCGCAAGTAGAGTTGAATATTAGCCGAGTGTCTGAAAGTCATCGGCCAAATGACAAATGAATGCCAAATGCTGTTCAATTTACTCTGAGAATCAAAGGGAAAAATTGTCCAATTAACTCCTGATATATCCAGCAAAGCAATATGTCCAAGGCATTTAATTGCCATGAAAAATGATATGGGCACCATACTTAATTGACTGCGACATCAAAACAGAAAACAGGTCGGTGAATCGTGTATACGCACATAATACGGATTTAGACAAAAGGCATATCCATTTCTCAAAACGACAAACAGAATATTATATACTTGTGCCTTCAAAGGTTTTCAGGCCAGAGCAGTGTGGATGAGGAACCTCAAAAGATTTTATTATTCTATTAAGGTCTTCTTCCATTCTCAGTTCCAATATTGTGTACTGACAGCAGTTATCACAGCCAGGAAGAATTGTATATCCCCTCAACACGTATATTTAACTTTATGGTGGTTGTTGTCAGCTTGAAGCCTTGATTAATGATCACTATCACTTTAATAAACTTGTGAACTGGATGTTTGCAATGACATTTCTCCGAAGACAGATGACAAATGTGTCACAAAAATCACATGTCAATTTGAAATTGAGATTTAGAAATATCAAGACAAAGCATGACAGGCTCAAATTCCTTACTTTTGCCAACCACAGTGAACCCAATTTGTTGATGGCACCCAAGCCTATGAATATCCGTGAAGGTTCAATCTAAATCAAGAGCAGCTAGGGAGATAAGCAATGGTTTCATTGCTTGTGTGTGCTAAGAACTTTAAGTCTAGTTACACTAAAGATGTCAAGCATACTTCAACAATAAAGATTTCGACACAAATTGAAAGAAAAAGAAACAGTCGTTTCGAACCCTCAAAGGAAGATCAAAGTCATGCAATTATCCATTTAAACAAAGACCTTCACGTAACTGAACCTACAAGCATGTATAAGTAGTATGGAAATCTGTCCCTTTTGTCTCGAAACTGCACTTAAATGACAGAATAAAGACAATACCCAATCAATTAGACAAATACTGAAACAAATACACACAGGAAATGAGGTATACAGCCCTTTTCACTTTGCTTTAAGTCAATACCCTTCCTCAGGGACTTTGTAGGGACTTTGTAAAGACTTTGAAGGAAATTGTAAGGCACCAGCAGGGGATCAGCTAATTCAATGGAATTTCCGAGTGATTTGTGCCTTTTCGACTAGCATTACAAACCACTCGCGACAGACAATGTGTTCTGATTTGCAGGCATTTACAGCTCATTTATTGCCATCAACTGCTTTTCCATGAGCAATAGATCCACTGATGGGCCACCACATCCCTTAGCCACAGAGACTCCCGCAAGACGGCAAATCTACTACTCATCTACCGACATCTTGTAGCCTTTTTTTCTTACAACTTGGCCGTTTTGTGGTTTCTTCGCAGGTTCTTCACAGCTCTAATTGCAAAGCCATTCGCTTCAAGTGCTGTGTTCTTGGTCCTCTAGTCCTGACAAGGAGGCAATTAATTGCGAAGAGCAAACACTCGCACCTAGACCCGCCAATATATATCAACAATCCCCCTTTCAAGTAAAAGCCCTTTTCTTCCTTCGTCTTCTGTTCCTTTTATAACCCTACTTTTTGCTAAGCTCTTTACCACACTTTCTCTTGTTTGCTTTCCAATTGCTTCAAAGATAAACAAATATTATGATTGGAACAAGAAACTCACTTTTTATATTCTCCACTCGGATTGTGTCAGCCAATCACAAGCGAGTATTCTTGAATAATATCCTTGCTGTATTAGGCAGAGAAAAAGTTATATTGGACAGTGAAAAGTTATATTGGACTGTGAAAAGTTATATTGGGCAGTGATAAGTTATATTGGGCAGTGAAAAGTTATATTGGGCAGTGAAAAGTTATATTGGACAGTGAAAAGTTATATTGGGCAGTGAAAAGTTATATTGGACAGTGAAAAGTTATATAGGGCAGTGAGAAGTTATATTGGGCAGTGATAAGTTATATTGGATCCGACACACAATAGTTCCAACTAATTCACACCAGGCATCACAGTATTTGAATAAAGAGAGCAGGCTGACAATGGTGACGCCACCATTGCCTGCTCTCTCATGGTTTGATCTTTTATAATTACAGCTGTCTGTTTGGTTAGTATTGAGAATCAGAACCCTTCTAAACCTTCCAAATTTTTTCTTTTAAGTTAATATGGAAAAAGGATAATCTTAACTCCAAACCGTGATAATTTAAGAAATCTGACCACAAATTTTCCTCAACCATTTGACAGCAAGTCAACTTCAAAGGAAAATAAAAAAACTTATATTGGATGGAGAATATAATAGATATTAGATGGTAAGTCGTCCAATATAGAGTATAATTGGATTCATAAAAGTTATATTGGATTCGGCTACGCCTCATCCAATATAACTTTTCTTCATCCAATTATACTCTATATTGGACTCCTTCCCATCTAATATTTATATAATATTGCTCTTTCATCGTGTCACTAGGCTAAGACTGCAGCTTTGAAAGTCCACAATGAATAAAAGATGTCGAATATGACAGAAATCTCTCTTTCCCTTCAACTTATGACCCTTCAGAGGAACTGATGCAGACAATGTGTTAGCAAGAGCATACCTTTCGTTATTGGGAAACTTGCTTATTGGTACTTCGGAAAAACTTTAAAATCACTTTCAAAAAGACCTCTACACAAATGACATTATGTTGTATTATTTAATGCCCACCACCTTTTATTTGCGGTGATAGCAAAGCTTTGGTTCTGCTTCACACAAATTGATGGACCTACCATCTCTTTTGTGCAATTACACATAATGACAATTTGCTCTGTCGAGTAAAGGCAATTACCTATGACATCTATACATGGTATAGAGAGACAGCAATGATATGGGACAAAAGATGACAGGGCATCATTTCACTGATATGATGTGACACAATACAAGAACCTAACAGTTTGGATTGCGACACGTCAGGAGGCTTTCAGTGAAGATGAAAATTTCTTCCAAATTATCTCTCCTTTCAATTGTAGAATGCAGATTATATTGACTATCTACTTCAAAAGTTTTCTCTGAAATAGGGATGAAAAGCATACAAATGCATTATACGATCTCAACGGTTGATTGATGGGATGGGGATCCTCAACTTTTTACACATTTACCTCATGTGAGAGATCGTTTACCTGCCCAGCATAGATACTGATACAAGAGGCTGCCAATTTTATGCTTCATTTGAACGGCATGCACCTAGGATTTTGCTTTTGAAGAAGGTCCACTGAAAATATTTCCGCTTCACTCCCGGGGGTTTGAACCATTGACGGCAAAGGCCTTCTGCATGGCAACTCAACTGTTCTTTCTTTTTCTCATATGTTTGTAGATGTCACAATTAAACATTAGCTGAGCAAAGAAGCAGGGTAGGCCTACAATGACAAACAAGCTTGTAACAACAACACAAGTTACTCAAACTGTATAGGCTTGTAATTTGCAACAACACAATGTTACACAGTTCATGCACATGTAGCCGAAGAGTAAATTGACACATCAGCCCGTTAAGTAGTTGCACATCAATATGCCAAATGTAGGCAGTCTCATTTTGCACTGCATGTGGCCTTCTGCGGATGACAGATGCAAATTGAGGAATAACAAGACTCCTGTCTAGCTCCATTCACTGTATGAAAACAAAATGCTCAACAGTCCAGACCTGCCGTTTAGTATTCCACATGCGAGACATTTCTATGATGTACAACAAGCACAGCGGCTGCGAATCAAGAGACTCTCAAAAACAGAAGAACATGAAGGCAATTACATGCAGACTGCACATGTTTACTGTTGATGGTAACTGCAAATAATCATCAGGATAGCATACACTTTGCATCCCTCTAAGAACAAACATTGCTGTGTAGGAAAATTGTCGTTTGGTTGACTGCAATAAATTGCCTTCAAATACAGCTTTTGCAGTACAATATGTATTGTGTACTTCTTCTTTTATATTGATGAATCATTACACTATATATTTAACCAGCAATCCCTGTGACAAGTTTCCTTCACAATCGCACTCTCAAAATTGTCTTTTCACGTAGGTTTCAATAAGCTTCTGTTCCACCTTGTTACATAGCAATTTGGTTTATTCTGATTGGCTCTGCTTGCCTCAGTACGAAGATACCTCATCCTCATTGAAATAACTGTAATTCCGAGCAGTGATGATACTTGTTCAGAAGCTGCTTATCAAAGTGACAAATCCAGTCTTAATCCAGCTGGAGTTTAGTATTTGGAATTAACGGACAAGTGCTCCCAATGGAAAAATTGATAAGGGGTCGGAACTTATTTCCCCAAATTTCCCCAATGCAATAGTTTTGACATAGTATGATTTTATGCATACCTTATTCCCCAGATGCCTTATGATAACCATCAGCTTATTGGTACTGACTGCAGCAAATGGCATATCAATTATACTTATAGCTAAGAAGATTCTCAGGTTAAGGTCTTTAAAAAAAGGTTAACTTCAAAATATGGCAGGAATAGAAGTGGGATTCGAACCTACATCCTTCGGAGCCCAGGGCAGCTATTTTACCACTCTGCAGTATATGCCATATAAGCTCTACTAAGACTCTTGCTTTAAGTTATGTGGGAGAAAAGACTACTTCTAAACATCTGCCAACACGTAAAAATTGTACAACTACACCTGTTGCTCTTCTGTATTCTTTTTGGAATAAAAGCCTATGACACAACACGTTTCCTCTGGAATATGTCTTAGAAAGACAAAGTATACAAAATTTTTGTCACCCGTTATACTTGTGCCTCGTGAGGAAATACTATTACAAAAAAGACACCAGATGTGGAAAGTCATGACTGAAGTGATCCTGGTTGTTAGTCATAAAACCTGGCTACTGTCATGAATTAAGAAAGGCAATCTTAAATGGCTCACAGACATACGATAAGGGGTGCAATTGTTTTGATATTAACCAAGGCATCTCACGCCAATAATTCTTGGAGGTATACACACTAGATTTATTGCCAGTCAGCCGAGAAGTGTTGACAGAGCCAGAAAAAGAATTGACAAAAATGGAAAACTGCTTATCCTGTGATCGTACATTGCATGTACAGGATGGAAACCCAGAAATTGCATATCTGATGGTGTTTTTCAGTTGGACTGAGTGCAATCCCTGATATTTATCACAAAGAAAAAACATGAAAACCATTATCCATCTTTCAGAACCAACAAAAGTTTCTGAGAATAAAACATACAGGGTGAGCCAAAAAAAAGTGGACACTTTTTTAAGTGGTCATAAAGTAATCAATTTTTGCCACAGCACTTTGATTTATGGCTCATTTTGTTGGTAATCATCAACACATTGCGTTTGAAGGGCAAAAATAACACGCATACCTGCATAGCCTTTCCACTATAACAAAGTGTGAGTTGTCCCTGATTTTTCCTGTGCAGGTGGAAGAGGATGCACGAATAAGGCTGTTGAAATTGAAAATGTCAATATGAGTGTTCTGAGATATAAAAAACTGATTTAAATTTGATGACTGGTATGTAAAGAAGCTTGACACATGAAAATGTGATCCTGCAAACGTCAGAACCCCTTAGAATAATGTCAAACGGTCACGTAGGGCATAATATGCCAGGTCTAGGAAAGATTAGTTCATATTAGCAGGAAATATTTGAAGATTAAAGCCAAAAAGTGTCTTATGATAAAGTATGGAGGCCTAACATATGCCTTGTTCCTTAAGAATGAATTGCTTTTATGTCTTTCTCTGAAATTGTAGCACATGAAATGGAGATGTGAGGACTTCATTGGTCATTTTGTGCCACCAACTTCTCCTTGTTAGATAATCATTGAGGATGCTTCAATCCAAGCACTGTCACGGTATTGACAGTAGTAACAGAATTTGGGCAATTACTAACCTGGTGGTTGACAGACAGCCATATATTTCATTATACATAAAGGAGCTGATAAAAATATATAGTAAACCTGGATGAATAATGCATCAAATCACAGCTAGAGGTGCACAAACTATGTTCTGAACACAAATATACATTCCGGCCAGTTTAAACCCATGCACAGGATCTCAAACTTGGTCAGTCAAAATTTTGGTAAATTTCGATCAGACGTAATCTGTTCTCACCAAGACTTGACTACCGGCAATATGACTAAATCACAATGGCAAATAGAGATGGCATTACCTTTGAGACATTTAACCTATTAGCTGACTTGTAAAAAAATTGTTATGCAAGAAACGGACAAAAACCTCAAGGAACAGCAATTTCAAGGATATAGGTTATATTAAGGGTCAATGTGAGGTCAGTTTTGCTACTAGGACAACATAACTTCAGCAGTGTCTTATCAATATGTAGGTTCATCTCTGTGTGTAATTTCATGAAGATTGTGTACTTTTCAGCTGCAGTGTGCATTGCTAAAGTTCATTTACAGAAGTGTCCACTTTTTTTGGCTCACCCTGTAGGGTTTAACACTGGGTTGCATCTCTTCTCCCTGAGGTACTCTTCCAACAGAACTAGCAGGCTTTCTAATCAGATAATAGCTGAATAGTGGACAGCCCAGTACTTCACAAAGAGGCATACCTCTCGTCTAGTATGCTTTGAACACCTTATATTGTCACACCCAGCCAATGACAAATTGGTCCAAGAAGCCCCAGTCTGGACACCTTTTATGAGCTAATTCTGAGCTGGATGCCATTCCCATGTTCACACGACTCGTCAAATTGGACGTCCCTTGTTATCGAGTGGCTGCTTGCTTAGCAGATGAAACACGCAATGACCCAATGGCACTTGGCAAAGTGGCTCAGATAGCAGCTTAAAAATTGAAAACAATTAGATGACATAATCCCGGAAACGTACATGCATTACATAGCTTGATTCATTACCTGATAGAGTAACAAATATGATGGACTAGACAAAGAGGTTGTAGATTGGTAGATAATGTACATAGATAGATAGCTAGATAGATAGATAGATAGATAGATACACCGCTGCTTGTAAGTAAGTGAGATGGTTTGTTTTCCCATTGGATCAATGGCAATCATCCTAAACTTGAAGTTCTGCTTGTAGGCTGACGTGTTTAACATTGACCCTATGGCAAAACATCATTCATGTTTCCTTACAGGTTATGAATCCGGGTGGGCTAGAGGCTCCCACTGATATTAAAAGTAGCATTTAGGAGAAAATGTGTGATGACGTTGCTCGTAAATGCCGAGAACTACTTTCTACTGCATGACAACAACTCAGTGTTTTCAGATCAGCTGTCACTGTAATTCATTTGAACTAATGACACAAATACCTTAAACGGATCAACTTTACAAAACACCATGCGACTCATGTATTGTATGATACGACAATAATGCAAGGAGTGAGTTTATCAACTGACGCCTGGAAATCTTAAATAAAATCCATTTTCCCGTCACAAATGAACCAGAATAGAGATTAGTCAAACTATTCGATTCCAGACATGAGATTAAAAAAAGGCAGCTCTGAATTCAGACCAGATTAAATGCTTGGCAACCTATGGAACCTTTTCTAAGGCAACCTACCGCTATCAGAATTTAATTAGTGAGAATTAATCATTCTATCCTTCTTTTAACAGCTAATGCATGTCGCTCGAGTATTCATCTGCAGCAAACAAGCAGGATATGGTGATGGAAAAAATTGCAGTCTGCTGTCAATATCATCAGGACCCACTCATGTTTGACAATGGTGGAGGAAAACAGTTAAATTTCAAGGGTTTGCCAGTGTGGATGAGGGCAATGATATGACTGATACAGCCTAATGTAGTGATTATGATATTTGTTATTCAGAAAAAAGTAACCAACATTGACAGAGCAGCAACCAGCATCTGTTTCAATCACATGCCATGATGGCATCAATGAGACAAACAGGTTTCTGGACTCCGGTCGGATTTCAAAATCGATTGGACACATTTAACAAAGAAGATGAAAGGGAAGGATTAAAAAAATATAATATTAGCAAGCAAATATGGAAAAAGTTTTTCCAGATTCACTCTGAGAACACCCATGGACATGAGACATGTTGTGCATCGATTGAGTTACTTAACTGACAATAACTTTGACCTTCATGAAATGAAAATTGCCTCGACTTTAATTCGCCTGCCCTGAAAATGTCAAAATATTTCCATGAGAATACAACTAGTTACAAGACAATGAAACATTGTCCTTAAAACCATAACTAATCCCACAGTATTAACAGTCGTCTTTACCTGAAGTACACATATCACAATGTTTGATAAGAATTCCTCAGAAATATAATTCAGCCAATTTGTAAAAGTCGTATACCTCAGCCACCATCACATAAACCAGTGAGCCATGGGTAATTACTGGGTATGTTAGTATGACTTTCGCTACGAAAAATGTTTTTTTTTTCTCTCAAAACGTCCTTCCACAGTTCCTGTCACAGTCAGGATATCCAGTGGAGCCACCAATATTTCTCATGCAATAAATCTTGTCTACTAATAAACCATAACATGACAAGCTCCCTTCTCAATATCTGCCTGGAGATACACAATTCCTCCACAAATATTGCGAGATAACATATTTTGATTTATGTAACACAAGCCGAGAGAAGGGTGAAGTGGTGGCATCTGAGACAACGTGTCCAGTTTCATGATGAGTTATTATTGTCCAAAAGGATTATGACCTCATAAAGAAATGCTTTGCAGCAACCAGTACATGATTACGTGTACAACCAAATGCTAGGAAGAATGGAAAGATATTGCCATAAACTATTCAAATTGATGTTTCAGTGAGTTTGCCGAAGTGTAGTTTCTTTTATGTCTCACTTACAGCAGAAGTCAAAATACAGAATTGGCTGACAGCATGGTGAGTCATTCGTGACACACTCAACCCCTTAGACTGTGTCTTATCTATGGCATTCTATGCTTATGACACTTGCTGTAATTGTGCCCATTTTCGCCTGTTTTGTGTGCCAGGAATCTGTAGCATTACAGTACAGTGGTCACTGCTTTATAAGACTGTCCCTTCTGCGGTGATGAAGTGGTCTCTCGTCAGGGTGTGGTCTCTCGTCGGTGTGCGGTCTCTCGTCGGGGTGCGGTCTCTCGGCGGGTGCAAAATTCACTAGAAAATTATTAGAAATACTACTTAGTGCAGGGGGAAGATGGTCGCATAAGGCAAGTCGGTCTTACAACGCAGGTTCCATTGTATTTTGACCGAACAATTAGCTTCAACGATAGCTTTTTAAAAATATATCCTTCACATATTACGTGCTCTGAAATAGAGGCCTATAATTTGGAGTCCGTCAATATCCCAAAATTGTAACAGAATGGAGAATTATGGCAGAATCCTTATTCCAAAAAAAGTGGGAATGCCAGAAGGACCTTGATCGGGGAACACTGATGTCCTAAATTGGATTATGGCAATCCCAACACCAAATGGGAACAGGATTTGTATGGATATGAGTGTGTAGAGGTGGATTTAGGGATGAGACTTGAAGGAGCAATGTCGCTTCTGGGTGTGTTAAAAGTCCTATATAGTTTATTTAGGTCAACATTTTGAGGGTTACTAGGTTCAGGGACTGGGAAACCCAAAGATAAAGTTCACTTGTTGTGACAAGTTCACTCAACAGATTGAGCAAGGGTAGAAAACAACCGGACAGTTATTCTCTGAGCTAAAAGTTTTCCATCCAAGATACATGTATTGTATAACTATAACACATTTTCCAGTCATTGGCCTATATCTTCATCTAAGCAAATGCCATATCATGCTTCATTAAATGAGCAACTGTAATCATTCACCTACTCCTTGGTTGTCTTTTCATGACAGCAGATGAGTGTGTTTGGATTTTTTCAGACAATCTGACAAATTTGCTAAACACCATGTCAGAGCCGACGTTTTGGATAATTACATCAATGTTCAGCAAGTGCCTAATGGCTGTTGTTGTGCCACTTCCTAGATGAGGCCTTGTTTCTCGCTAACTGCTGTAGCCTCCCACTTCCTGTCACTAACAACTTGGCCGCAAGACTTCCTAGTGAAATTAATGTCATGCCATGTAGAAGTTAATGACTACTTCACAGGGAAAGAACCTGGGTGTGCAAAAAAATGTAATAGTGTGAATAAAAATGGTTATGAATTGCAATCAGACACCAAAATATCAAGATTCACAAACCCAGGCATACTGGTTAGCAGTGGTTGCTGTTCCCATTTGTTCAGAATTTCTTTCCGATAATGAAACAATTTTGTGCCTGATGATCACGATCAGCACATGACCTGATACAATGACTTCACATTGAATGTCTGCGACATTGCATAATATTCTATGTACATTGTACATCTACCAATCGTTTAAAATGTACCCAAAGCCAAAAGATAGTGGAAAGATAGCCCTAAAGATAATGGAGGAACCAGAATTTCAAACTACAGGCATTGTATATTTTACATAATTAATTACCGCCTAGCTAACACCTACACTTGCATGAACAATCTTTCTACCATTTAAGGTGGCTCGCTACTCGTGGCCAAGCAATGGCGACGTCACCATAGCAACAGCAGCATATTGAGCTCTCTGGGCAGCATTTTTGGTTTTTTTAAATTCAGTGCAGCGGCCGCTTCGTTAGCCATTTGCGCTACTTCTATTGGGGTTAGAGACTTCTGGTTTAAAGCATTAGATGCGCAGTGAAGAGGACTACAATCACACAGAGTTACAGCTTTTAAGTTTGAATAGAATATTTTAAAAGCCGACTTTCGGCAAGCAGGTCTAATTTCTCAAAAATGACTTTGAGATATAAATAAATTTTTATATCAAAATCCATCGCGGTAACAAACCTTCTCTTATGTATTTTATTGTTCCTCACAATATTTGGAAATAAATGACAAAGAAATGAGAAATCCTATCCAGCCAATTTTTTTTAGCACCATGGTTTATTAAAAAAGTTAAAATTGTCAAAATCAATATTTTGATTCCGAGCCCCTTGGAAAGCCCTTTGAACTAAATATATATCTTTGAAATTGTAATCAGTTTTTCCATTAAAGTGTCCTCTTTAATTTCATGCTTTATTGCATAATATGGGATGCATGACCACTGAATGGCAGGGCAAACTTCACAGTAAAAAAGCTAAGAAAAAAATTGAGTTTTTCGGGTTTGCGTGGACTGACTTTCTTGTACATAACCTCAAATATTTTGAAAGAAAGGCTGGTTGCGACCACTTTTTTTTACATATCCTTGCTACAAACTATATTTTGGATCATTCTAAACTATTCTTAAGAAATCCTATCTTGGAAAGTTCACGAGTATCGAGCCACCTTAAAGAGGGGTGTTTTTTGTTGCAGATACACCTGCAAGTCATATAAATCTCTTAAAATTATGATAAATAATATTAATGCATGAAATTCATTTCCTTCATGTCTTCTTGTTTGTAGGATCAGAAGTTTGCCTCAAGCACGTGAAATCTAATTATTCATATAATTAGAATGCTCGTTCATCAAACATTTGATCGAAATTATGACATGAATTGGTATGAGTAGCACCAAATCAATCATTTTATGAAAGCGATAGAGCAGCTATGGCTCTTAATGCTTCGACCAGCACATTCCACTTGTGCATGCTGACTTTGTACAAACCCTAGTTAAAATAAACCTTGGCCTGATTGAGTTTAAATGCCTTTTATTCCCTGACCCAGCAGCTCAGATTTACTCTGAAATTCATTGCTTGTAGTTGCAACATTTCTGGTTAGCTTTGCTCTAGAAATAATTAAGATTTTTTTAAATTAGAGTGTTATTGCAATACATATGTGAAATCACTTCAAATTAGCATATGTGACATTATGAGTTTAGACAGGACATTAGTCCTCGTTTTATTGTCTTGACTTGGTCCTCTCAATGAGTTCTGACACTGTCCGGTATTATGCATGACCATGCTGTGTACCGTAATATGGGGTGAATCGGGACACTGGGGTGAATCGGGACAAGCCAAGAAAGCATTTTAATCTTTCAAAATGAACAACTTCTACTTGTCACAGGGACTTGAGTTTTTGCACGTTTTTAGAATATATTTTGATAAAGATTCGGACGGATTTTAACGATTCTACCTGCGTGCAGTAAGGAACTGCAGCACCTTAAACATTGCCCTGCAGAATTTGCGCTTTCACAAACTGGTCAAAACTTTGCTTATACAGCACAAAATATAAAAGCTACACACAAAATTCTCACAAAACTTCCAGTATATTGTTGTGGCCAATTACGGAAAAAAATCATAAACTTAGGTAGATTAGCACTGACTATATTCAAAAGGCATCAAAGCAGTGTCAGTTTTAGAGTAATTTTTGTGTTACTTTCGGCAGCCAGTAATAACTCAAGAAACAAAATCAGTGTTGGAATGTTATAAAAATAATGTTGGACGGGGTACTACTAAGCTGCAAAATCATTTTAATTGTGTAGAAATGCTATAGGAAGGTCAAACTTTGCCAAAATTCTGATTAATATGTACTTTTGAAACCTGATATAAAATTATGTGATAAAATATCAAATAAAGGCAGAAAAATCAGGAGTTTACAGTCCAAATCGATTTAAACAGTTTTAAGAGACCAAAAGAGTTGCTGAGATGTGAGATTTTGTCTGTTTAGTTATGGGTTTGGATCTAAGTGAGCGACAGAGTTTCAGATCTGGCCTAAAAAGCCTTACTAATTTTCAATCCAGTTTATTTACATGGATTTTAGGTTTAAATTGTTGGAATTGGCATCATTTGTTGTGGATTTAGTCCAAGATTATTCATCAACTGTAAAATTAGCAGATAACATAATTTTTGCCAATTTACAGTGATTTCTTACATTTTTTTTTAAACTGAATATTTTACACATAATAGACTTCAAATTTCATTAAGAGTGATTTTTGGGATGCTAAACGTGTTTTCTAATGTTTCCTCATGGTTATAAATCACTTAAATGTGGCAGAGAGTATTAGTTTTTGAGATTAGTCCTTGTCCCGATTCACCCCAAAGTGAGGGGTGAATTGGGACAGTGGTTTTCTCACCCTTAATCCTTGGGAAATATAGGTATCAGTTAATGCTCTCATGGATAGTTAAATCTACGGCCTGGACATAATTTTAGACTATACTGAGATTTTTGGAGGTTTTGTGCCTATGCTATGGCAGGAAAAGAGCCAATTCTGTCCCTATTCACCCCATATTACGGTACTATCTCATTATTAGACACGCAGGCTCATTCACTGTTTTCAGTAACTCCTTTCTTTGCACCACCTGTTTTCTTCCCCTGTGAAGTCATTGACTCCTACATGGCGTGACATCCATTTTACGCGAAAGTCTTCCGGCCAAGTTGTTAGTGACAGGAAGTGGCAAAGGGGTTTGGGGGGCAAATAGCAGTTAGTGAGAAACAAAGACCTCATCCGGAAAGTAGAATAACCAATGGCTGCTTGTGGCTGATATCATTATCCTGTTGAGTTAGTTGCGAGAAAACCAATAGCAGGTTTACACTGTAAACTAAAACCAGCAACAAGTCAGGTGGCCGACACAATTAGTTTGTTTAAATTGTTCATGAGAAAAAAGTCTGTCTCTGACCTTCTTGACTGGTAAATCTATTCTGGACCCCCATATTCTGGATATTTGATCTTTTGAGCGATACCGTAATATGGGGTGAATTGGGACAGAATTGAAAGTTTTTCTGTCATAGCATAGTAACAAATCATTTTATAAATCAAATTATGGTGTCTAATTATGTCCGAGCTCAAGGTCTAACTATCCCTAGGAGCATTTAGAGATATCTGTAATTGTCAATGATTTATTCATGAAAAACCACTGTCCCAATTCACCCCTTATTATGGGGTGAATCGGGACAGTCCTCCATTTCTATAAAGTAATACTTCCTGCCATGTTTAGGTGATTGCTACATATGAATGAACATTAGAAAATATATTTGACATGGAAAAAAAAAATTTTGTGAAAAATCTGAACTCAATTACACGTAAAATTTGTAGATTATTAAAAAATATGATAAATGGCAAACAAGTATTAAAATATGTTTTTGTCTGTTAATTACGCCACACATAGGTAATTCTGGACTAAATCCAATATCAATGATGTAAATTTCAACAATATTCCTTAAAAAATCATGCTAGTACATTCAAATGAAAATGAGTAGGGTTATTTTTGTTGATCCTGGAACTTTGTCATTGCCCTGGATCTGGACCTATGACTAAACATACAAAATCCCACATCTAGTCAACTATTGTGGTTCCTTAATTTGCAAAAACTAACTTAATAACGTTTCCTAGAAGATGTGTGCCTCTATTATTTAACTTATTTGTTCAACATGCAAAGTTTTGACCACCTGCAGGGAATTCAGTTTCTGCAGGGCCAGTTTTAAAGTGCTGCAGCTCCTCACTGCCTGCAGTTAGAATTACAAAACCCGACCAGTGACCACGATATACGTTACTATGTCTGCTAAAATTGTGCCAAAAATTACGGACCTGGCTTAAGTAGAAGCAGTTACAGATTAAGAAAAAGAACAAATTCCTATTCTGTCCCGATTCACCCCAGTGTCCCTATTCACCCCATATTACGGTATATATTTTCTCTGGACCGCCTTAAATGGTTCTGTATTCTGATAGTAAAAACTGGTTTCTTGGAATATTGAATGTGATTTGCACGAAGTAACCTGTCACATTGCATGTGTGACATTAGTATGTCGTATAATCCTTGTTAAGTTTAAAACCATTCACAAATATGAAGTGTCCAACAAGGCAGTGCATTTTCTAACATCGTAACTGGGAGATCATTTGGTCTCCCAGTGGACAGCTTTTGTCTCCCATGCAGTCTTTGCCAAATTGGTATCACTGTGAGACCATTTTTCCCTGAAACTCTCATTAATTTTCGAATTTGCTTTGTTATAATTTGTATTTCATGGGTGCTTTTGAAAGCGAGGCTTCTTCTTTCAATATCAAAAAATATTCATCACTGTCCTGACAATTATATTTTTGCTAATGCCATCTTTCTGACTTCCAATTTTCAAAAATTGAAAAGTTTGACTAACTATTTTTAATGGACATTGGCAGAAATCCTAAATGAGCAGTCAGTTCAACATTTCAAAGTCCGTTTAGTAAGCATCTCATAAATATGTCTTAGGGATGTTCAGATGATAGATAGATGTCGCACATCATGGCGGAAGGAAGTTCCGTTGGTCTCCCAGTCGTAAATCCTCTGCAACAAGGTAGGGCTTAGGTAGACCTACTATATATACCTTTAACATGGTAATTCACCAGTATGCTCACTGTCTAAGAAGTTTCTATTTGCTGAATAGCTGTCCTTTGTACTCTAGAATGTTTTGAACATGAGCAGTTTTTGAACACCTTGTCATATTCATGTTACAGGGTCCTATTCATCCTTCGTACAGTACCCTATCATTTGTATCTGCTGTCATGAAAAGACAACCTACATTGTATAAATAGGTAAATGATTACTGTTGCTTATTCAATGAAATATGACAAGACATTTGGCTAGATGAAGATATATGACTGCAAGATGTGCAGGACTGATACAATACATGTAAGCAGGATGGAAAACTTCAGCTCAGTGATTAACTGTTACATTGTTTTCTCCTCTTGCTCAACCAGTTTTATGAACTTGTCACAACAAGTGAACTTTATTTGTGGGTTTCCCAGCCTCTGACCTTACTAACCCTCAAAATATCGACCTAAATTAATCCATCCAGGATTTTAACACACCCAGAAGTGACATTGCGCCTTCATGTCTCATCCCTAAATCCACCTCCACAGACTGATATCCATACAAATCCTGTTCCCATTTGGTGTTGGGATTGCCGTACTCCAATTTGGGATATCAGTGTTCCCCGATCAAGGTCCTTCTGGAATTTCCACTTGTTCAGAATAAGGATACTGTCAATTCTCCATTCCTGTTTGATTTGGGGATATTGGTGGACTCCAAATTATAGGCCTATACATGCTATACTATGGAGGACTCAAAAGGGGATGGATATATTTGAAAAAAAAAAAAAAGAATTACTGAAACTAATGGTTCAGTCGTGATACTGTTCATCATCAATAATAAGACAAGTTTTGCGGTAATTGTACCAAGTCAAAGCATGCAGTTAAATTGATGGTTCTGTCATGATACTGTAATACATCATCAGTTTCCTGGGACACGAAACAGGTGAAAATGAGTATAATTACAAAAGTCAAAAGCATAGACACAATCTAAGTTGAGTGTGTCACTATGTTACACACAGGAGTGAAACAAGTAGAACGTGATGAACACAATAATTTCTGTGTCTAACTTTCTATGCTTTTGACTTTTTGACTTCTGCGGTAAGTGAGACATAAACATATGATAAAGTGATAAACGATAACACTGCATTTGTCAACTGACTGGAACATTTGAATAGTTTATGGCAATATCTTTACATTGTTGCTAACAATGGGTTATAAACTTGTTATCCTGTACACCTTGAGCTGATATTGCCTTTCTTTATTTGGATGTCATATTTTTGGTGACCACAAAGACAAATTAGACAAAGATAATTCATCGTGAAACTGGACACATTGTCTCAGATGCCACCACTTCACCCTTTTCTCTGCTTGTGTTACATAAATCAAAATGCAGAGGAATTGTGTATCTCCGGGCAGATATTGAGAAGGGAGCTTGTCATGTTATGGTTTATTAGTAGACAAGATTTATTGCATGAGAAATATTGGTGGCTCCACTGGATATCCTGACTGTGACAGGAAGGGATGTTTTTTGAGAAAAAAACCCCATGTTTCCCAGCAAAAAGTTGTTATAACATACCCGTTGCTTACTCAAATATGTGACGACGGCTTTGGTATATGTCTTTTACAAGTAGCCTGGATTGTAGTTTTGAGGGGTTCTTATAGACTATCCATGCCTTTGTACTTTGTACTTTAAGCAAACAAGAATGTGATTCTTCTGTAAGGTTATCTATTATTTTAAGGGCCATGTTTAAGTCATGTAACAAGTTGTACATGTTATATGCTCTTGTTAGAACATCAAAGTCATAGTGACATGGTAATATTTCGAGATACTAGGTTGGCCGATTAGAATCAAGACCATTACTTTTTTCGTGATAGTCAATGTTCTGTCAATTTAGTTACTGAAACAATGCACTAACACAACTCATGGGTATTCTCACAGCGGATCTGGGAACACTAAATTCCCATATCAGCTTGTTGACATTATTTTTTTTTAATCCTTCCCTTTCATCTTTTTTGTTAAAGCTGTGTCCAATCGATTTTGAAATCCGACCGGTGTCCAGAAACCTGTTTGTCTCATTGATGCCATGTGATTGAAACAGATGCTGGTTGCTGCTGTTTCTATGTTGGTTATTTTTTCTGAATTACAAATGTTATAACCATTGCATTTTGCTGTTTTATCCCCATTATTGCCCTCATTCATACTGGCAGACAATTGTGATTTAACCGTTTTCCTCTAAAATTGTCAACCATGAGTGGATCCTGATGCTATTGACAGCAGACTGTAATTTTTTCCGTCACCATTTCCTGCTTGTTTGCTGCGAAATGAATACCACAGCGACATGCATTAGCCGTTAAAAGAAGAATAGAATGATTAAGTCTCACTAATTAAATTCTGATGGCGTCAGGTTGCCTTAGAAAAGATTTCAAAGGTTGCTAAGCATTTAATCTGGTCTGAATTCAGAGCTGCCTTTTTAAAATCTCATGTCTGGAATCTAATAGTTTGACTAATCTCTTTTCTGGTTCATTTGTGACAGGGAAAATGGATTTTATTGTTGAAGATTTCCAGGTATCAGTTAATAAACTGACTCCTTGCATTGCTGTCGTATCATACAATACATGAGTTGCATGGTATTTTGTAATATTGATCCTTTTAAGACATTTGTGTCTTTAGTACATATATGTAAGCATAAACATATCTGGCCACTGTGGCCAGTTATCTGACCATTTGTCGCCAACAATTGCTGTCTGTATTTCCTTCTATTATCTTCCTTTCCAATTGGTAATTCCAGTCTAATCCAATTGTGTGTTTGGCTATTTGTGGCTGCAGGGTTCACAGAAATTCATCCTGATATGGCAATGTGGTAGACTTATTGATCAATAATGATTACAATAACTGAAGCAATCATATTGGTAGGATTTGCCAGGTACTTGATTGGGGTCAAGTTGTATTAGGACCACTATCTTGAGGGAGACACATTATTGTGGTCTAATTGAGGCCTGCAGACAAGTTGGAGTGACTGCGTCGACTCTGTCGAGTCCAAACTGTGAGCAGTGAAGTTGCTGTCAGGGGGGCTTATCAGTGACGGATGTTCATAGAACTTCATACTGCCATCCACCCATGCATACGCAGTACCCCATTATGGAAATTCCGTCATTGGCAAACAGTCTGTCCGCTGAACTAGAATTAACCCCACTTAGGGAAACTTCTTTTTTATGGCTGCGTAATCTGGGTCGAGTGAATCGATGGATTGTATTAGGGTTGTATATATATATATAACATTGTTGTCCACTCCAGTTAAGTTCCCCTCAATATCTGGGTTTCGGGCTGAACCATTAGGCTTTGGAGTGCATTTCAGTGATAAAGATGGTATCTGTATTTGGATAAGTATTTGCCTGTTTACAGAAATCGATGGTGAATCAGTCATGACTGGATGTTTTTATGCACCGACATTTCAGCGGGGGACATTTTAGCTTTGAAGCAATTGGTCTTCTTTTTTTTTACATCGGCCGGCTTTCAGGAGTTATACATAACATAACAGTATACGAAAATAGCGAACGGCTTATGGGTTATTGGTCCCAGTCTGTCGGTGCTCCCCAAAACTATTAAGCTTCTCTGCATGAAGGACTTCAGGACATTGTAGGTATCAGGCTGTGGGAAGGGAAGGCATTTGATATCTTGCTTACATTAACTTGATAATTTTGGATTTACTTACATCTTGTTGTTTTTGCGACGCTCTTGAAAATCATCATTGGTCCAGCAAATACACATTTGGCAGTAGTCTCCAACAATATTACTTGCTCGAGACACTAGTGCATCAAAGAAATATCCGCTTTTTATCCAGATATCCACATTGCCAACGCTTAAGGGCTGTGGTGCCATACTTTTATGACTTGCATCACATGCATGACAAGAGTAAAACAAAGTAGAGCCCTATCCGGGTCTCAGAAAATACCAATAAAGAAAAGCCGAGACAAGAAGACAATTAACCTTTAGACTCGTACATGAACGAGAATGAACGAATGCATGTAAATTGCAGAGGAAAATGAGGGGAAGTTATGAGACACAATGTGTATGACATCACTCATGCAGATGCAGCTTCCTGCTCTGAATGAAGATATACGGGACTTCACAAGTGGTAGGCCGAGGACGAATGAATCAGAACTTTTACTTTCCCGTGTTGACACAAACTGGTATGACATGTATAATACTTAGGGACCGTTCAGAATTTATGACTGGGGGGTGTGGGAGTTTTGGCCGAGGGGGTACTAACTTTTCACACGTGTTTCAAGGGGGGTATGTCGAGGGGGGTACTAACAATACTCATGAAACCTAAGTGTGGGGTATTAAAAATCCACCTGAAAGTCTTTTTCGACGGTAAGTTCCGGTAAACCCCCCCCAGTCATAAATTCTGTACGGCCCCTTAGCCAAGTCCCAGGCGCGTGCAATCAGGGGTTGACTGATGAGATGGGAAAATTTGAAAGAGAGCAGGAGTCCTCCACATGTTGCACATTTTATCTGTTCTGTGTAAGAGATCTTTGCAGCAGCTTTAATGATGTCAGTTCCAATATCATGCTAAATTAGAATCGCAAGCGATGATAATTTGACCGCGGGCGCTGCTGGACGCCTTTTGCTGATCAAGTGCAATCAAGTGTGACTGTGTCGATCCATAAAAGATGAATAACAATTTGTGTTTTGTGTGCAGCTTGTTTGGACCTGGCTTAAAAAAGCTCAGTCGTATAATAATAATAATAAATAGATATATATTCGTTGTTGTCCATGGCGCAGTGGGGCCTCTGTTTGACGGGGGGTTTATTCGAGGGGCGTATATGTGTACATCCATTGTGCATGCCGGTGTAGGGCCATCGTCAAGTGTACGCCCATCTGTAGCTCGTCTGGCATGCCCATCTGTGTGTGCACGCCAATTTGTGTGTACACACCCATCTAAATATTTAAAATGTGTTAAAACTACCTATCAATGAGACCAGTGAAAGATCTATATAGGCAATATGTGGATGAATTTTTGTCAAGGTACATCCAAGAGAGGCTAAGTTTTGGATTAGAAAACAGAAATTATAATTTGCAATATATTTTGTCAATATTTCAAAAAGTATAGAATGACCATGAATCACACCATCAAAAGGCACAATAGCATCATATAGGTGATATGTGTATGAAATGCCATCCATGTACATACAATACTGGGCAGGTTTTGGGCCAGAAATGAAAAAAAAAATTGTTTTTATTATTTTTTCTCAATACTTCAAAAACTATAGAATACCCATCAATCAGACCATCAAAAGGCACAATTTGACCACATAGGCTGTATGTGTACCAAATTTCATCCATGTACATGCGATAGTGACAGAGTCTTGATCCGGAAACGAAAAAAATAATTTTTTGTCTTTTTGTTTAATATTTCAAAAAGTATGGATTATCCATCAATCAGACCATTAAAAGGCACAACCAGACCATATGGGCTATATGTGTACCAAATTTCATCTATGTACATGCAATAGGGCCTGAGTTCTGGCCCGGAAACTATCTATCCGCCCGGCGCCCGCCGCCCGGACGCCCGACCGCCCACCTGGCGGACGGACAACATTTTACAAAGTGATAACAATATCTTCTTCGAACTTCGTTCCCTGAAGGTAAAAAAAAAAAAAATTGCTGAAACTAATGGATCGGTTATGATACTGTGCATCATCAATAATTAGTCAAATTTTGCTGTAATTGTACCAGGTCAAAGCATGCAGTTAAATTGATGGTTCTGTCATGATACTGTAATACATCATCAGTTTACTGACACACAAACAGATGAAAATGAGTATAATTACAAAATTCAAAAGCATAAACACAATCTAAATTGAGTATGTCACTATGTTACACTCAGGAGTGAAACAAGTAGAGTATGATGAACACAATCATTTCTGTGTCTATGCTTTTGACTTCTGCTGTAAGTGAGACATAAAATGATAAAAGACAGTCCTACTTTTGGCAACATGACAGGAACATCAATTTGAATAGTTTATGGCATTATGTTTACATTGTTGCTGGCAATGGGTTGTAAACTTGTTATCACCTTGAGTTGATGTTGCCTTTCTCTATTTGGACGTCATCTTTTTGGTGACTACAAAGACAAATTAGACAAAGATAATTCATCATGAAACCTGACACGTTGTCTCAGATGCCACCACTTCACCCTTCTCTCTATTTGTGTTACATAAATCAAAACATTTTTATCTTGCAATATTTGCGGAGGAATTGTGTATCTCCAGGCAGATATTGAGAAGGGAGCTTGTCATGTTATGGTTTATTAGTAGACAAGATTTATTGCGTGAGAAATATTGATGGCTCCACTGGATATCCTGGCTGTGACAGGAAGGGATGTTTTGAGAGAAAAAACCCCGTGTTTCCAAGCAAAAAGTTGTAATAACATACCCGTTGCTTACTCAAACACATGACAGTGGCTCTGATATGCATCTTTTACTAGTTGCCTCGATTGTACCTTATAGACTATCCATGCCTTTGTACTTTAAGCAAAGAAGAATGTGATTCTTCTGTAAGGTTATCTATTATTTTAAGGGCAATTTTCAGGTCTTGTAACAAGTTGTACATGTTATATGCTCTTGTTAGAGCATCAAAGTCATAGTGACATGGTAACATTTTGAAATACTGGGTTGGCGGATTTAAATCAAAGCGATTACTTTTTCCCTGATAGTCAATGTTCTGTCAATTTAGTTATTCAAACAATGCACATGCACAACTCATGGGTATTCTCACAGCTGATTTGGGAACACTATTTCAAAATCGGCTTGCTGACATATTGTTTTATTCCTTCCCTTTCATCTTTTTTGTTAAGGCTGTGTCCAATCGATTTTTGAAATCCGACCGGTGTCCAGAAACCTGTTTGTCTCATTGATGCCATCATGGCATGTGATTGAAACAGATGGTTGTTACTGTTTTGTCTATGTTGGTTATTTTGTCCGAATTACAAATGTTATAACCATTGCATTTGGCAGTTTTATCCACATTATTGCCCTCATCCATACTGGCAAACCCTTGCAATTTAACCGTTTTCCTCCACCATTGTCGAACATGAGTGGATCCTGATGCTATTGACAGCAGACTGCAATTTTTTCCGTCACCATTTCCTGCTTGTTTGCTGCGAATGAATACCCAAGCGACATGCATTAGCCGTTAAAAGAAGAATAGAATGATTAAGTCTCACTAATTAAATTCTGATGGCGTCAAGTTGCCTTAGAAAAGATTTCGTAGGTTGCTAAGCATTTAATCTGGACTTCATTCAGAGCTGCCTTTTTTAATATTATGTCTGGAATCTCATAGTTTGACTAATCTCTTTTCTGGTTCAGTCGCGACAGGGGACAATGGATTTTATTGCAGATTTGCATCAGTTAATAAACTGACTCCTGGCATTGCTGTCGTATCATTCAATACATGAGTTGCATGGTATTTTGTAATATTGATCCTTTTAAGACATTTGTGTCTTTAGTACATAAGCATAAAAATTTTTTGCCAGTTATCTGCCCATTTGTCGACAACAATTGGTGTCTGTATCTCCTTCTATTATCTACTTCTCCAATCAGTAATTCAACTCTAATCCAATTGTGTGGTTGACTTTTTGTGGCTGTAGGGTTCACAGAACTTCTTCCTGATGAAATAGACTTACTGATTAATAACGATTACAATAACTGAAGCAATCATATTGGTAGGATTTGCCTTGTACTTGATTGGGGTCAAGTTGTATTAGTACCGTTATCTTGAGGGAGACACATAATTGTGGTCGAATTGAGGCCTGCAGACAAGTTGGAGTGACTGCATCGAGTCCAAACTGTGAGCAGTGAAGTTGCTGTCAGTGGGCTTATCAGTGACGGATGTTCATAGAACTTCATACAGCCATCCAGCCATGCATACGCAGTTCCCCATTATGGAAATTCCGTCATTGGCAAACAGTCTGTCCGCTGAACTAGAATTAACCCCACTTAGGGAAACTTCTTTTTTATGGCTGCGTAATCTGGGTCGAGTGAATCGATGGATTGTATTAGGGTTGAATATATAACACTGTTGTCCACTCCAGTTAAGTTCCCTTCGATATCTGGGTTTCGGGCTAAACCATTAGGCTTTGGAGTGCATTTCAGCGATAAAGATGGTATCTGTATTTGGGGTAGGTCCTCCTGTCTCAGTAGAGTTGCAGATCCATAAGGATTTGCTTGTTTACAGAAATCGATGGTGAATCAGTCATGACTCTATGTTTTTATGCACCAACATTTCAGCGGGGGACCTTTTAGCTTTGAAGCAATTGGTCTTCTTTTTTTTTACATCGGCCGGCTTTCAGGAGTTATACATAACATAACAGTATACGAAAATAGCGAACGGCTTATGGGTTATTGGTCCCAGTCTGTCGGTGCTCCACAAAACTATTAAGCTTCCCTTCGTGAAGGACTCCTATGTGAGACAGTGTAGGTATCTGGCTGTCAGAAAGGGAAGGAATTTGATATCTTGCTTACATTAACCTGATAATTTAGGATTTACTTACATCTTGTTGTTTTTGCGACACCCTTGAAAGTCATCATTGGTCCAGCAAATGCACATTTGGCAGTAGACTACAACATTATTACTTGCTCGAGACACTAGTGCATCAAAGAAATATCCGCTTTTTATCCAGATATCCGCATTGCCAACGCTTAAGGGCTGTGGTGCCATACTTTTATGACTTGCATCACATGCATGACAAGAGTAAAACAAAGTAGAGCCCTATCCGGGTCTCAGAAAATACCAATAAAGAAAAGCCGAGACAAGAAGACAATTAACCTTTAGACTCGTACATGAACGGGAATGAACAAGTGCATGTAAATTGCAGAGGAAAATGAGGGGAAGTTATGAGACACAATGTGTATGACATCACTCATGCAGATGCAGCTTCCTGCTCTGAATGAAGATATACGGGACTTCACAAGTGGTAGGCCGAGGACGAATGAATCAGAACTTTTACTTTCCTATGTTAACAGAAACTGGTATGACTTGTAATACTTAGCCAAGTTTCAGGCGCACCCAATCAGGGGTTGACTGATGAGATGGGAAAATTGGAAAGGAGCAGGAGTCTTCAACATGTTGCATATTTTATTCCATGAAAGGGGTCTTTAATGATGGGGCAGCATTGGGGCTACCAGTTTAATGACTCATGCAAAAGACATCTTCCTGGGTTGTTGCTCAAGAAGGTATTTTAGATTTACTGCACAGGGTTTCTGCAAATTTATTGGGTTAATTTTTGTACCAGGTCATCCATCTCCAGATAGTTGCGATAATGTAATGGATTAATGAAAGACATGTCTTGCAGTAGCTTTTATGATGTCAGTTCGGATATCATACTAAATTAATACTTAATAAAATAATGTCCCTGAATAATTTCAAATATAGTCTCAGTCACCGTTTGTTGTGGGTGTCTATATCTTACGTTAAGTAGAACTTAATGATAGGAAACATGTCATGGGCGTTATTTTCATCCACTGGTCCGGGTACTTTTTTCATCAGTTTAATCCTGTTCACGTACATCAATTTTGTTTCGTAATCATATTTTGTGATATAACATGACTGTGTATGATACACTGCAAAGCTGATGTATGTGAGTTGACATTTAAGGTGAGCAAAGCGAATCCATGAAAATATTACATTTTGTGATTCCCCTTTCCAGTTATTTGACACTCACTGAAGGTCACAATAGGATAAGCTCCATATAACTATAGGCTAAAAGTTTATCCTATTAAGAGCTTTTATAAAATCCCAATATTCGGATGGTTTTAAGGAAATTGTTGTAAGTCAAGGTTGTTACAAAATAGCATCATTTCCTTAGCCCAAATTTACTCAAGCTTTGTATATTTTTCTGGTCTTGTTGTTAACAGGTAATTACTTGCAATTAAAGCCAAATGTCAATGTGGATTTGAAGAGTTATGGAAACAATTTTAAGATAAAATAATAAGGCAGTTTTGCAGTTGTCTGATTACACCAGTGACCTGTATTCTACCATAATCATGATAATGCTCAACCGACTGAGCTTTAGAAGGAGATTGTTCTTGACACTAATGGTTAATTGGACACCTATCATGCTTGTAAACAATTCAACTGGTTTTGCCTCAGATGCAAGATGTTATAACTGCTTGACAAGACTATAGAGTCATGTGAGCTTTTGAACATAGTTTTTCTGGGCTGGTAGATTAGTGTTTCCTGAAGGTTTTTATTGGTTTTCTTGGTGAATGTACTGCATGTGATGGTTGTCACCGGTCTTCGACTCGTACAGATTTAAGAGTTGGGAATCTCAGACTAACTTATACTCAGAAGCTGCTGCTTTATAGGTGTGAAAAAAATTGCTATTCTCATTTCTTATTATGCCTCTCTCCTATGAATATATAGGACCTACTTAACTATTTTCCTACCAAATCTGGACAATTTGCTTGTGATGAAAAGTTCCTTCAGCCATAAAAGAACAACAAACCAACTCTTAGTAACATACAACACTCATCCGGAATAAAAGGTGAAAAGGGAACTAAGGAAGAGCTGGAGACACCAGAGACTTCACAGGTAAGGCTTCATCCGGATTCTGGACACAAAATGAGATTTCTGCCCCTTTGATTTTCGACCCAGATTACAGACTGACCCAGATCAGTAGTCTCTGAGACTTGTTGACGCACAAGGTAACCCGTTGAGATTACCTGAAGATCACTTATATGTTGGCGTTATGTGGCTGTATAAGTAGGTACGCAGAGAGGTGAATACCGTTTTGATGTTAACAAAAGGAAGTTTGCAAATGAGGCAGTATTTTCCAAAGACAACCAGAAACAACAGATTTTGTGTCTTTGGAATAAAAACCAGTGAAAAGGTGAGAAAATATGTTTTGAGTTTATGCAGACTTCAGCATTACTGATTTACAGTCATATACAAGCTATAATACTCCGAAGTACAATATTGGTGACATTCTGGTCCGCAGATGAAAGCGAATGAGCTGCTTTGATTACATATAGTTTGCTCTATTCCACCTGCAGTCATTTGCCAGACCTCTGACTCCGCGTGTATTATTACATATATAACATATATTTCCAGCCATTACAGGAAATAACAAGAGGATTTCTGATGTGTAAGTGCCAATGTTAGCATCTGTGTCATATTACACTTATTACATATTACACTTATTACTATTTGTTGTACGTAATATGGATTCGTCTGACTTACACACCCATCGGTCGCCCACATGAATGCGGACAAAGCTGCATGTTGGCAGATGTACTAGACAATAATCAAGGCAGTCTTTGCTGATGTTGCTGGTCCAAAGGACATGTCTTGCACTGAACCAGCACATTATCAACCAATCCTGCAGTTCAGGCAAAATTTTTGTAATTGGAAACTTATTAAAATTTGTGGAAATTGCAAAAATATCTCTTGATCTGGCGTTAGATTTTGGATCTTCTAAAGACTGAGCGTTAAATCAAGGTAGACATAATCAAGATGTTGATATTTTTCGGTTACTTTCCGACCAAAAGACCAAAAGTTTTTGTTGCAGCTTTCATTATGCTCAAATCTGCCAAAAAATCGCCCTGTCTAGTGTCCACCAAGTGTAACACCTTGCGTAGTGGGCCTCCAACCCTCCACTGCCTTTCAGTCTGGTTGACATACTGAGTTGACTTTGGCACGGAAAGTTGACGTCATTGTAAGATGGAATGCATTTACAGAGAGTAAACAGATCAACTTTTTTCTGGTTTTAAAAAGTGAGTTAAAACACCAAAACTGAATGACTCGGTTGCTACGCTTGACTTCGATTTTGGTATTGGTTGTAGACTAGGGACAAAACCGAAATTGAACTAAATTTTCGCAAAACGGTATTCACTACTTAAGAATCCAACATTGCAATTACTTGTCGGTTGAAGCTCATGTCAACCATGCATTATAAGTTTCCTTATAAGGAAACTTTGGCGTGGACTATTGATAGCAGCTTTCCCATTGGATGTTGGCGTTACATCAAATTTGCAGTGTTGAATGTCCATGATGGGCACGTAAAATTTGGGATAATCCCTGTCTACAAGTTGACCGCTATTTGCTGCCACCTAGGGTGCAAAATTTGCGAGCTCTTGTGAGCGGTCAACAGAATTTCATTGTCTAGAAGAAACCAGGACAGTTCCATCGTTTAGTGATGGTCTGGTTTGTATACAAAAACTCTGTAAGTGTCTAATCTGACTTTGGTTGGCAGCAATTTTAAGCAGACAGCTTGTAAATTTGCTTTATTGCATCTTGACGTCATTTTGTTGTCCGGACCACACTGGAAATAAGTTTTTAACTTTTGTGTGCAATCCGAACTGCATTACAACAGTGTACTGCTTATTATTATATATGTATATGTCTGTACCCTCTTTTAATGTGGCTGAATAAAGTCTATCTATCTATCTAAATACCAAATTAAGTTGGAACTATTTTTTATCATGGAGGATGTATACATTGTAGCCCACATACAATGCCAGTAGAGAGGGTGCCACTTGTGGCATAGACAAGAGATTTTGTTGAGTGTTACACAGCTTTTATGAAATTGTAAATTATATTGTTGTCCCAGTTAATAAATGTCCATAACGTAACAGAATAGATACAAATGAGTATTTTTGATATCACAAAGAAAAAACATTGGCCTTGTATGGACACGTGAATAATTGAACGAACATTCTTTTCTTACCACAATTTAACATGCATAAATGGCGTAAGTAGATTGAATACCATCAAACTTCTGATAAATAAAATCATCCCTTTCACAGGCAAAAGTTTATGCTAAAGTTTCAAAACTTTCTTTTGTCTCCTGATTTCCAAACATTTTCATTCAAAGCAGTGTACTAGATCTTTGCCAGCAACCATGCTTTGTGAGAGCAGTTTGCCGTAGTAATATGGACAGCTGTTTTGCGACCTGATCTTGTGATCTGTCCAAAACAGATCAAATTACTGTTGATCCAATTCAATTTTCCAGGGACTGTCAGCATTCTGCTGTCACTTGTCAGTCCCGAACAGAGACAGGGATAATCCTACTTTCACCAAGCAGCAACTTCTGGGTTTGTGGCATCCCTGTCTGTACCTGGTGACGTAGAACATAATGGTTTTGGAGTGTACCGATAGGTCTCTTTCCCACCTATCATATCATAATCATCTGTTATGTAATCTGGAGCCACTCTCTCACATCTTGCATAACACAAATTGTATCCAGAAATGTTATGTTGTGAACCTTTGAGGTATGACCATTAACCTTTTGGGTTGGGCTGACAGACATATCTCAGAGCCACAACCCTTAACTAGGTCATGACCTTTATCACCTTTCTCTGACCTTTGACCTAGAAAGGACAGTTTGGTTATCTTTTTTCCTTGATCATAAGCCACAGGTGCTTGATCAATTCCATTGCCATATATCCCCCCCCCTCCAATGCTTATTTTTTCTTCTGCATTTTCTGGTCCAAAGTGGGCTCAGGGAGTTTGGCAGTCATCAGATGAAGGTGAAAGGAGAACTTTACTTGTATTGTATTTGTAGATTTTATTTAAGAAAAAAAAACTGGACATAAAGCCTCATTCATCCATCCAATCCCCCAAGACTTTCCTCCGCTTTATGTTGTGTTAATATGTATTTGACTATTAACCTAACTGCTCATGGCATTTTTAGGGTGTTATCAGTTTCATAATGTGTGATGTTGTGTAGGTAGAAATAGGCCTTACCACCTCACAGTGTGACTATGTACTTTTGGCAATTACTCCTTGCCCTCCCACACCCCTTCCACTGGCACTTTCACCCCTCCAAAACACTGGGGTGTACCCAACAAATAAAAAATCCTCAAGATATAGAATAATTGCAGTGAACCTCCACAAGAATTCCTGTAAAATGCCATCATGGTAGGTAACAGCAAAAACTGTTGATTATTTACATCATTGTAAATCAACATGTTTACCTTACTATATTTTGTTGTTGAAGAAAAATATGAAATACAGTATTGTTGTTCCATTATAGTATAAGAAATGTAAGATAATGTAGGCATTTTTATTTTGCATTTTTGTAAACTTGTGCTGGATCAGATATTTAATTGTGTATCAACAGGGAACAATTATAGGTCGCCAGCGACAACCAGCCCGTCGGTGTCTCTTTGTGCCAGTGATAATTATTCTGCTACCAACTAAGCCTTGATTAATAGCATCATTGTGAACTGAGTATTTGCATTTTCATTAGAGATGAATATTATTATATGTTCATTGTTTTCCTCCGATTTTATTTTTGGAGTTAATTAACAATCAACTTGATCTAAGATTAATAATTGAATTTGTTCATTGTTTTCAACAACTAAGACAAATACCAAATATTCATCTGAAATTAACTACCTTTTTCATGGTCTTTTAACAACTTTTCTCCTGTAGATTATTTAATAACTTTTGAATTCATAAACACATTGAAAAAGACACTTTGTACGAATAGTTCAGCCTTGCTGTAATCAAATTAAGTTACTACGAGAGATACCGTTATCAGCTGACATTTAGCGAAGTAAATCATTTGATAAACCTCTTCGCTGTAGTTATTGAGTGTTTTTGACACCTGCCACACCCCTTCTTGGTGTGGGGTAAATCAAAAGACATGATGTAAGAGAATTAAGTAAAATGGGAAAAGGAAAATAAACATGGTAAAATGGATAAAGAGGAGAGGCGAAGAGAAGGCTGAGGCACAAACATTTAGGTGGCATAATGGTTGAGTATTGACTTGACTTGTGTTGTGCTGATATACCCTAGATCAGCCGGGGCAGCTCAGCCACCATCTTTTATGGAGGGAGCTGCACTTTTATTTTTGGTGACCGTTGTATGATGATGAGATTAGGGATGCAAAATTCCCGGGAATTTTCTTTAGGGAAATTTTCCATGGAAATTTTCGGAAATTTATGGGAATTTACGGGAATATTCGGAAACATTGGGAATATTCGGAAATTTATCCATTTACTTGGGAAATTTCTGGGAATATAACTGGATTGGATAACAAGTTAGCTTGTTGAAGCTGTGAGTTTTCACTGAACACCTTATTTCATCCAAGTCTGAAATGTATGCAGCAAATTATGGAGGTTATATATGCAACTCATTTTGAGATGCAAAATAATTTTCTGACTGTAAGGACACATAAGAATTGCACTTTTGAACTAAAGGACACACACTAAGCGAGATATTGAGAAATTTACAAAATTTTCACAATTAAGCTCTCTGCCCTTCATCATGTTGCCAATATGTATTGCTTGGTGTATTATCAAGTGATAAATTCATAATTGTGTAATAACAAACTTGATTTTAGACTTTCAAAAATGTCAAGAAAATCCAAATTGACACCAGTTGCTTTCTGCTGATGTGATTGGGATTAACTTCCAATTAAGAAGATGACATTTGCAATCAGTTATTATCTTCTTACCAGTTTGTGAAAGGGAGGTTTATACGCACTAGATACCTAAATTTTGTGCAATTTTGATTACATTTGCAGCAGAGGTCAAAAGCGTAGAAGTGATAAACTATAGACTATATCTCCATGCACTGTATTGCATATTGACAGAGTCAAACACTTCTGGGTCTGTGCTTTAGACTTCTGATGGAAAAGTGTTCATCAAACATCCTTTAATTGGAAATTAAACCAATAACAAATATAACCCTCGGAATCAAACAGGTTCGTAAATTTAAAAGTTTTCCTCCTGCAGAATAAAAAATTTCATAATCCTCATATTGCAATCAGAATATTCATTTAGGTATGAAGTAATAAACTATAATACCCTTTGAAAGAGATACAGCTGCGAAAATTTTGCTGCACCAAATAGATATTCTGGAAAAGTCCTCCAGTGTTCTGAGCCGCATCTAAATTTCGGAAATTTAATTTCTTCCAATAATTTTACACAGGTCTCTACTTCGAAAAAAATATTTCCCTCTGAAAACTGGGCACGAAACGTGTGATGGTACGTTTATTATGGTTGACTTTTCCTTAGCACTGTCCCTCAATGAACAGGCCTGCGCAAAAAATATCTTGTTCAACAAAGTTTCCTTTGGCAAACACAGAATAATTTAGATTTTTACTAAGCAAAAAAAAAAAAATCCCAAAATTTTGCCTAAAAGATTTTGAAATTTCCAACTCAAGAACAAATGGCAACGGATTTGACCCTCGTTGCCAGACCAATATATGCAACCTTGATATCCAGGAAGACCTAAGGACCACATACTGCCTTACTGGCTATATCAAAAGATAATGGCAGACATCCAAATGACCACTATTAACAGGACCAATGACAAATATATAAAGATTTAAGCAATTTATTTGAAAATTCCCAAAATTCCCAATTTTCCCGCAAGAATAAATTCCCGGAAATTTTCCATGGAAAATTTCCAATATTTCCGGAAATTTTCCCGGCCTTTGCATCCCTAGATGAGATGACTGGGATCTGGAACATACCCTACTAATTCAGGGATGCCCAATTGCCCATGGTCTTTTTTATTGTCTTTACAGTCTTTCTGTCTGAAAAGCTGACATGTGCAGTGTGCACCCTAAATATATTCAATGACTAGTCATTAAATTTGAAACATCGAATCATCAAAAGTACCTCATTTGCCTCATGAATACGGATTAATGAAAGTGATAGGTTTCTAGCCATGTTGCCAGTCGTTGCCAATTAAGGTTTTAGTGGATGTTAGATTATTTCCTGACATCTCAGCTCACATTCTTAAGATGGTTGATATGAATAATAGTTCTGTGAGCTGTAACATGAGCTTGTCCTCTGCATAAACCTCACTGATCAACTGCTGATGGGCTTTTGGGGTTTGGGGATACATTTTCATCCTAGAATCACAAAAAAACCACTGGGGTAAAGAAATTGATAAAAATGGCCCAGCAAGAGGATGCAGATAAGAAGCTTCACTGATCTCGTGTATTTTACAAATGCTGCCAGACTTATCGTGGGTCTAGATGCTTTTAAGATTACTTTTGGTTGAGTTGTCAGAACGACCCTGACCCACTTATTTCAGGCTCCTGTTTTTGTCTGGAGCTGGGCGGTGAGCAATGGGCAGGGAGCAGTGATGCCAAAAATAGAATGCTATGGATATTGATGATCTCATGCATGAAATACTACTGCATCACTATGAAGTTGCATTCAATGGTGCTCTTGTTCTTGTAGTTGAAACTTCTTCTGAAAAAAGATAAAAAGACTAACTTTTGGGTCTCCAATGGCTTGTGAAACTGACTACCTCTAGTGAGTTGAGTGGTTTGTGGCACACTGGCACATGTGTTGAATGACTGCATTATCCTTGTGTGATTGCTTCAGTGCCTTCCTTTTATCCTTACACAACATAACACTATAGATTTTGAATAGTATGCAGAATTAAAGATGTAAAAGCGAGTGTAAAATTGTTGACAGTAGGTGACAAAGTCACAGAACTTTTGGATAATAGAAAAAGGACTAAATTACTGTAACACTAATTAGCTGCTTATGCCAGTTATGGTGTGTTGACCTTTTCAAAATATGCTGCAATGAGAAAGCCTCACACAATATTATAGTATCAAGGCTATACTCTGGACATAGATTGTGCTCTTGTTGACATTTTATACATTGAAGTGTGGCTGAAAACCTATGGTACTTGAGGAAGAAAATTGAAGACTCTCGAGATTGCAAAATGATGTGAATGAAAGCCAGTGTGGGAACTTGATCTGTAAAGGTTTAGATTCGCAGCAGAAGGGTTTTAAAGATTTGGAGGACCTCAATGGCAAATGTCATGAAAAGAAAACGGAAGAACATCAACTGACGAGAAAAAGACAAGACATACTGCATGTGCATGATTGTACTCTAATTCACAATTTCGCAGTTTACAAAGCATACAAACTGTTGTTCTCCACATTGAAATACTTCTACCACTACAATTGAGGGTTCGCGTGACACAAGACAGCAGTTTCCTTAACAAAGTTACCGCTGACTATTGTCCCGGTTGGCTGTGCTACAAGTTCATCATCCACTTAATACAATCAACAATGGTCTGCGGAACCTCAAGTATAAAGACTTACGAACCTACATTATAGTGTCTCATGAATTCTTAACATCGACATATATTCATTGAGTCCCTGCGATGAACCACCTCCTGGAAATATGTCTTGTGGTAAAAAGTTGCACTGTAAAACCAACCTTCCCACTTTATTTATAGCAATAGGCCTATCCGACTCTTTAGACGGTAAAAGAACGGTTGTTTTTACTTTAAACATGGTAAAAACAGTGGTTTTCTGGTGTAAAAAGGCATTAATAGTGACATACCTGGTTTACAGTGTGGTAGAGGGTTGCCTCTAAATAGCCCACACCGGTGCTGATGGGGCATAAAACACAAACTCACTCACAGTGTGGTAGAGGCAAGTGTGTGACCTATGGTCAGTTGTCACGCCAGTCAGATCCTGAGTTCAGTTTTTCAAAGTGTAGCCTCAGAACTGGCCTCTCTACCCAAACTCGATTTCTTTCCTTGATCTTGCTACAATGTCGAATATGGTATGGGACTCCCATTTACAAGGATTGGAAAAGTTTTGAAATAATCTTTCACTCGCTGGGAATGAAAAAGAAAACGCTTATCTTTACTGTGACATTTATCAGTAATGTTCACCAGATTTGGCGTGGAATTTGAGGCACTTCCACACAATCTTCCCATTTCTCGCTTTCAGGTTTTAAAAATAGGCTTAAATCCAAGACGGTTTCACACCAAACAGCCATAAATAGCTGACGATAAATTCTCATTTCATGCTGGTGAGGCAGTGATTGGCACTGGGAGAAGCCTGCTAAGGAGAGATATAGAAAAATTATGACTCGCTTTTTCCAGTAACGGTAGAATGTTCTGTAATCTGTCAATAATTGGGTCCGCTCAAGCTTAAATTCATATGAAGTACTCTCTTGGGTAGGAATTTTAAGAAACTGTCTCACTTTCTTTTGTGAAACTCTTTCTTCGGTTAAAATATTTTATTAATGAGGAGTTTTTGTTTACCATCTGTCTACCTACCAATTTGTCTATCTGTGTCCAGCTATCTTGCTATTTTCTTTTTTATATCTATTTATAGTAATTATATACATTTATATACATTTATATGCCATGGTTGAACGACTGAGCAATAGCGCTGGATTTCTCTGCCCGTTTTGACACAATTGAAGTGTTTATTGTTTTAAAAGCCAATATTAAATCTGTATTGGCGGTGTTAAATTGTCTTTTTCGCGGCAGTCAGTACTTTAATTGGGTGCATGACTGCGAAATAGGGATGCTCCAATACCACTTTTTCACTGATACCGATGCTAGTATTTTGTTGCCGATACCACTGATACTGATACCATTCTGATACTGCTACTGCGAAAAACTTAAAGGTATTTACTTCTACTCTTGCTAGTTACCTGGGCCTATGTTGGACGGCTGATTCAACCATCCTTCGCCTCATTCAGGACGTGAAGTCCCTATCATCCATTCATCCATCCACCCTTTCTTTTAGTCTTGCCTTTTTCCAGTCTCTTATCTGGTCACTCTTCCATACTTCTAGTACCAGACTGGTGTCAAAGAGACTTTTACAACCACCATAGTAGCCATGTTACAATCAGCCGGTTACAGCTTTCTCACCATAAATGCTGATACACTAGTTAATAAAAAGTCACATGCCGAACAAAAGTGGCAATAAATGTACCAATAAATGTACCTATCACGACAACACTAACCAGTTCCTTGGCGTCAAATGGGTTTCTCGAGTACAGTTTTAGTATCCAATCGCTGATTTTAGTGTCTAAATACAACTCTGTTGGCACCTTGTACAAGTGTATCGGCTAGATTGTGAAGGAAGACACAAACATGAAGTAATGCCTGAATCAAGTTTTCATCTTTATGAAGTAAAATATAGACACTGAGACACTAACACATTGTCATGCTTATTCATTGTCTAATACAGCATTGATATCACAGTTTTCTCCCATCTCCTTAAACTTCAGATGTGTCTTGAGTTGGTAACTGCAAGAGGAGACACATAAATACAGTTGTGTCAGCCCAACAACTGTTGTTTCAGACCCAACAGCTGTTGTTTCAGACCCAACAACTGTTGTTTCTGGTTGGCAAAGAAAAGGAAAGCTGTTCAATAATATGCCACTGTTGCATTCATGGAGCGAATTGCCAGTCACTTCTGCCAAAATTTACGACATGCTCACCCACATTGACACACCGGCTGACCACTTGACCAGTTGAGTGACTGCTGGACAAGTTCTGCTCTGCATTGCTATGTGTGTGGTCTTTATTGCCATGCTGTTGCTTTGACATCAAGGGAATTCTGTGGTAAATGTCTGCCACTACATGCAGCAGACATTGCTAGAACATTGGCAGAACATTAATAAGATGTTGGTCGATATCATGTCGTTTAAGGGCTTGCGAAGGCTGATCGCATGCTTTCGTCCCAATCAAATGTAGAAGTGACATGGTAAAATTTACAACAACTTGCCTGTGAGCTGAAGTGGAATCCCTCAAACTCTTTAGTTGTCGAATGGCTTTTGTAGTGCTATAGTATTGCCCCAATTTCTGAAATTGTAATGCCTTTTTTCAAATCACAACATTTACAAAATACCAGGCAAGTTGCTGAAGTCACTGAGTGTAGTTAGCATAATTAGTGATGCTGTGTTTTGAGATGAAAAAGAGGATCTTGACAAGTTGCCCTTGTAAAGTGCCTAATAAGTTGACTGGTAATGACAGCCATTGCAACATCACACATTACCTACAATGCATGTCGACATTGTCCTGTCCATTCACAGACAGACAGCTGATACTGCTGGCAAATCAAATTGAAACTTTCTTTCTCATGACACCTGTTGTCATTCCCACAAAAATAATACTTGTACAGAACTTTCAGTCCTTTTCCTTATAAGTCACAGCACAATTTTACAGGGAGGTGTTATTGACCACCCAGTTCGTGGTCATGTTTATTCATCACTGGACACAAGACTGTCGACAGATCCCAAATGAGACGGACACCGTTGGTGCATGATGTTGGGTTGAGGCTTTTGTTAAGCCTTCCGATAGTAGGAGTCCGGTTTCCTTATAAACCTGGCAGGTAATCCAGCCACCTTGAGATCTTCTCCGTATACATGCGATTATTCGAACAGCTTTCCATAATGTTCTGCTGTGAAGTATGTTTGTATGTGGCCCACGGCGTGCAATGCATGCTGGTTAGAACTCCTGAAAACATACAAATGTTCTTGCCCATTCCTCACGGTCATAATGAAATACATATTACTATCATTGTTTATTTTTTTTATCAAAATAAAGTTAAATTCAGTTACAAAAGTGTTTTCGTTGATATGGCAACTTGATTAACGACCCATCAACCGTTTGGATTATGAAGGTCGATATGGCAGGCAGATATCTGGAGATGCATTTGCCTAAAAATGAGAATATAAATCTGATTGTTAGCACTTGCCATCACATAATTAATGGGCATCTAATATAGAACCAGCATATATTTGAAATGGGCATTTACTGTACTAAACACTTACCAGTCTAATAACACCCCTGAATGTGACCTGGCATGTATTTGAGACCGGCCTTTTATTTTTGTGGTGCCTTACTTGGCATCTTCAGGGAACTGGTATCTACAAATGTAATTGAGAGCAGCTTCTATTTGAGAACTGACTTCTATTTGAGAGCAGACTTCTATTTGAGAGCAGGCTTCTATTCGAGGTAAGTTGTGAATTATTGTGAATATATATTGTCGCATTCTCCTCCTTTTCTGTCTTTGCTTTCTCTGGACAAAAAGTACAACTCTTACCATGCAGGTATGTCATAAAAGGAACTTAAATGCAGGTGGTTTTGAAGTGTTATTGAGTTCCTGAGCTGTTTATAGAGGTTTTCATGCATTTTTCATTAAGTTTGTATGAGCTGGATTCCTATGCTTTTGTATGGGACTTACTGGTGTCGTATGTATCACATTAACATGTGCATAACCATGGTCCACAATAACCATGGCCATTGTTTGGGCCTCTTTTCTTCTGGGGATATTTAAGCTCTCTTTGTATTTTCAGTAGGTTTAGGGTTATAAAAAAGTCTGAAAACTTGTACAGAACGGTCAGGTCTAGGGTTTGAAGGCATTCAGCCGGTCTTTCGCATGCATGATAAACATAGTTCTATGACACAATATGTACATGGGTAAATAATGCCTTTGTAGAAGTGAAATGCCTTGTAAACAAGATAACTCATTCTTTAATGACTCAGACATTTACATGATTAGAATATAGATTAAGTGTCTCTTTAGTCTTCAGCAGCGTAACAATTCCTCAACATTGTTCAAAGTCAATGATATCAAGGGCAATCGGAATGACCCAAATAATGGATGGCTGAAAAGTTCTCTGACTATTGAAATTCTGCACAGACATTATTAGTTACTTGGGCAATGACTTGGTGTCAAACAATGTTGTGTTGTAAGACCCAATATATGATTTTTTTGCAGCTCGTTCTATCTCTAATACGAAACAGACCCCCAAGACTGTGTCCCCAACGAACACTTCATCAGCCGCCTTCATGGGCCCATAAAGGGCAAACTACATATTCATAATGAGACTTGTCATACTTATTATAGTATGATAATATTCCATAACAATATTGCATGACATGACTCTCCTCTAACCTCCATCCTTTCATTCTGTGGATAGCATAATTATATTTTGACAAGTAAAGCTACACAGAAAAGGGTTACTAAATATGAAATATTTGTTCGATATACAATCAAGAAATAGTCTGATCAACAGATTGTTTGATTATTTGTTACATTCTGTTGATTAGCGTGATTATATTCTTTAAAGTAAAACCGCATAGCAAACGGTTATGAAATGGTTGTTCCACACACTGCAATCAGCTGATCAGGACATAGTCTGTTCAACAGATTGTTTGACTATGCGTGTTTCCTGATAGTGAGTCTGCAGCGTTTAGCTCCTGCTGTTTTGCAAGCGGCAGGGTGTACCGCAATGATTTGTACTTGCCCCATTCATATTCTGTATGTAGCAGCACGGAGTCAGCTCCAATGCATTACGTACAATGGATTTGTTGCTGATTATGAGATTCCCGCAACGTACTGCCGAAGCTTGTCATTTCCGAATAAGCTATGCTTTTGCGGCTACCTATACAAACTGTCACACAGACTAGAATATCATCTGCAATTTGCCATTGTGTGTCAGACTGTATGCCACATTGGCAAAAAAAGTGATCATTGCGGAAAGTGACAAATTGCCCTGCTGAGCAACTCATTATCTCTCTCTCCCGTTACAATATTGTTGCATTGCATATTTTTTATTATTTTTTGCATGTTCCGCATACGAGTTGGAGCAAAGTTCAGTTCTCGTAAGCGGAGTTTCCTTGTCGACTTCCTAGTAGATCATTGTATGAGGTTCTGACTTGTCATGCTTATACAGAATATAGAATTTTGAAATCGTCAGTACTAATAATTTGATTCTTCAGTCTATGGTGGGCAAGTTTAACATGTTTTGGCCACAAGAACTAACCAGTGACTGCACTTTGACCAACCTGGTCATTGTAGGATTGTCAGACCTTTGGGGTAATAATTTGTTGCTTTAAAGATGTGATCGTCTCCCATGAAGCCATGCAGAAGCCACAGTCTCATACTAAGATCAAGACAAGTGTAATAAATGAAAATTTGCATTGTCTCTTTGACAAG
Source organism: Platynereis dumerilii (assembly GCA_026936325.1). NCBI lineage: Eukaryota > Metazoa > Annelida > Polychaeta > Phyllodocida > Nereididae > Platynereis > Platynereis dumerilii. The sequence continues at coordinate 45,471,280 of JAPTHN010000003.1, read as the reverse complement.
TTATTTATTTTACCATAACTAAGCAAGAAATTATTTATTTAAAAAAAAAACTAAGCCCCTGGCCCTGGATTTAAATGGTCTCTCCCTTATATAAGTCAGCTGATGTAAGTAAACCACAGTCGCTTCGTGTAAATAAAGCTCCGATCATATCAGTCAGTATAGTTTGCGTCTGAGGTGGTTGAGTTAGTCCGGGCGTTGACCCCAGATACTCTATTGTCTGTGCCTGAGATGCTGGATATCCCAGTTTATTGATCTCCATTGTCTCCCATGCATGAAATCAAGACCTCCTGTAGTTCTATAGTAAGAAATGTTGATAAGATTCTGATCGGAGCTGGTATTGTTGCCCAGGCCTGTGGTCAATCGTTAGCTAAATCAATTTGTGAAGTCAAGAGATAGTCAAGTAGTTGGTCCTGCACCTGATTTGGGTGAGGTAGTAGTTACACTAAAGTGGAAATATATGTTAGAGTTGTATATGATTATATAAGAAGTGGACTTCCTTCCCTGTAAGTTAGTTCTAACATCACCCTTCATTTTGAAGCTAAGACTAAGAACATTGACAGTCTTATTTTCTCATCATTACATACTTCTATATGAAGATGGTTGGGAAGCTTTCCGAGTTTCTGACATGTGCCTTCTCCAAAGTGAGAGAGTTATGTCGCCAGTGATGTCATATGATGTTTCTCAGTGGCTTTAATTTATAAATATATGTATTCTCGTTTATGTAAAAGATAGGTCCTGACCTGACATCACAGACTTTCTCATATGGATGAAAGGAATCACATGCATTTCCTTGACTGTAAATACGCCATAGGAAAAACCCAAAAGAAAAGTAAATATGGAGATCTTGTATCTGTCTCCAAGAGTCACTCTCGTATCAGAGTGAGGGATGGTCATACTCATTGCCTATTCAATGCTTCGAGATAACTAGCTGTCTTCGTCTTACACGATATCATCTTGTAGTATCAACTTCTGTATTAGAGACGTTTCTCGCAGCATGCCGCCGGATCAATTCTCTCTTCTTCTGGATACCTCCGGATTCTCCTGGCTCCTGAAGTCTTTTCCATAAATCTTTATTGATCTTTTACGTTCCTCGGACACATCAATTTTTATCAGGAGTATCCATACTGTATCCGACTGCCACTTGAGCAGAGTTGAGCAGAGATGCCTTTCTTCCTCCTCTTTTCATTGAATATGCAATGTGCTGATTTTATTCTGTTGACCTTTTGGTGATCTACCTTTTTCTTGATTTTCCATTTTATTGGTCTTTAAATTAAATTGGCTACATACCGCCTTAATAATGAAGGTATTTGTGAAGTCTGCTTCTAGTCCTTTTTTCAAATACTTCTGTTAGTCGCTAGGCAAATTTGAATTATTCAAATACAAGTACACTGGTTGAGGGCTAGATAAGTTGAAAGATACGACTGATACGTTATAACTTAGTTTTCCATATCAAGCATATTAAATGTCAGCCCGTGTTCATCACTTTGTGAAAGATATTCGCAGAGTGAGCTGTAGCTTATCTTCTTTGCTATTGCAGTTGGCAGCTGTCTGTGCTCTCTTTGTTGAACTACTTTTTTGAACTATAATATTCTGACATATACCCATGGGGTGGATCTTTTTACCTACTTGAGTCTTACTCAAGTGCCTAACTTTAAAACTCAAAACTTTGATAGACAAAACTGTATTTTTGTGGCGTCCATCCTTGTCAACCCCAGAAGATTAATGCAGCCCCAGACAAGATGGATAGAATATCTTGAATACAACCCTCAGACACATTCCTGCCTCTTCCGAGGATTGATAGATTGGAAGAGAATCTACAGCTTGTTGGACAAAAAATATCAAAACAAAGGGTTTCCATATTGTCAAATATTAGTTAAGTATAACTACTCTTTGAAAATGAACCCTGTTGATGCATTGATAATTCGACCTATTAAAAAATGATTTCTTCTATAACATCCAAAAAAGGTCATTATCGACGACATCCCTACTGCGTTGGTTTGTCCAATGTTACCATTAAACAGCATGACGCACCATCCCTCTTTGCATGGTCATGTTCACTCAACTGGCCTGTGAAATGGAAAGCTCTATGTAACGAGACTTTTTTTCTTTTTGGAGTACCCTAATGATTATTGTCAGGAAACTTCAGGATGTTTTGGCCGTGGTCATTGGAAAAAATAATAGGGTGGAAAAAATAATTGGGTAGAGCACAGTTCTTTTCATCAGAATGTCAGGCACATGCTTAATGAGCATGAAGTTGTGATATTTTTGGTTTGGTTTTGAGTAATTTCCGAGCCCAAGAGCAGAGATTCACTTGTGGTTTTGCTTGTACAAAAATACATTTAAAGTTATAGGTTCTGCGACACGACACAATTTTGAGGTTCCAAGTTTGATTGCATGCAATTAAATGGCAAAGCTGCAACCGAAACAAAATTTCGGGAAGCGGCTCGAACCTGGGATTCAATGTCGCTGACTTGCTAAACATTTCCAATTTGGAATGATCCAGACAAGGTCAAATTCGTGCGTGCTACAGCTAAGGAAACATGTCCTCTTCCTGTTCTAATTAGCCTACCCAGAGTTCAAGGGTTAGATACTCAACTAGTTACCACTGATCGATGTACCATGCCGGGATATAACTCTACCAAAGATGTTGTAGTAAATAGAAAATTCTCCATAATTCATAATGTGTCTATTGGTAACAGATACCTCAAGCAGAATTTTAGAAAAATGATTCACCACCCTGAGTGTCTCAGTTTTCCTCTTCTCTTTAATAGCTCACCTCTCCACAAAATAATTGTCTCGATTACTCCTCATTAAGGAAAACGTGCTCTACTTATTTATAGTTTTATCCTGGTTAAGAACCTGGATCAAGCCGGTCAACCAAACTAAATGAATCAATTAAAATGGGATCACAAATTATTATAAAATTTGGTTTTAAAAATGAGCATCTTATGATGAGATTACAAACAGAAGATTATTACTTATGAAGTTCATGAGTCATGTAGGTCTGCCATAAATTGACTTAGAATTATGTGATTTCAATTATTTTTGCATCAGTTAGACATATTTCCAGGACTTTATCTTATCTGGAACTGATTAAGGCAATTCTCGGCTAAGGTTGCAATGGTCAGTGACCGCTGTTCCTTTGAACTCCTGCACTGGAAAGTTTCAAGAGTTTGAAAGTTTTGTGAAAGTGTCTTTCTTCTCTGGGTTCTTGAATTGACCTATTGACCAATCAATTATCCTACCAAGGATTGATTTATTTTAGTGGATATGGTAAGTGCAGCCCTCTAAGCCAAGTTCTTCATGCTCATGAGGGTTGATTGATCAGTTGGAACAGAGTGTGGGTACTCAACATGTTACACATTTACCCCATGTGAGGGATCTTTACTTTCCATGCACTGACTCTGATACAAGGGGTCGCCTATTTAAAGTCTCATTCAAACGACATCCAGCTGGGATTTTGCCTTTGAAGGTCTACTAAAAATATTTTGGATTCAACGCATATCTTTTCAACTCAAGCAGGCGAAGGCACTCAGCGATATCTATCTATCTATCATTCTGTCTATAGAATTTTCTATCTTTACACAGATCTGTCTGTCTATCTGTATGTCTTTTATCTATCGATCTAGTTCTCATGATACTAAATAATACTCTGCAGAAATGTTATGTTAGTGCTTCGAGTTGTCAGCTGTCGTCTTGATTTCAGAATGTGCTGTGAAAATGTCAAACCTAATGTTCTCCTCTCAGTGTAACTAATACTGACCAGTGGTTTTTTATTGGTCAGCTGTGTGTCCTATTACTTTGTCATCACAGGTTGGAAATTCTGGAGTTAGGGGTGACATTTATTGACATAGAATCACCATTGCCCACAGCTGTTGGGTAGCAGTCTTCTTGACATGTGTGCGAGATGATATCTTGCCAATGTTCTAGTAAGTTCTCAGTGCAGTGAGAAGACTAGCTTAGCCACTGGTCCTGGGTTAGATTCCTGCTCATACCGCTTCAACTGGACCTATGTTGAATGTCAATGGACGGCATTTTCAGTCATCTGTTACCTTATCGATGTGTCCTCTTATTGTCTTTACTGTGCATGTATCAGTGTCTGTGCTGGATAAGTAAAATATTCCTCACATGAGGTTAATGTGTGATATTTTGAGGAGACCTGCTCTTTCTCTCATATCTTCTCTAGAACCATTAGAAATCTCTCACAGCAGAGCTGCTAGAGCACAAAAGTGATCACTTTCTCAGCTGGACAGTAACTACAGTTGCATAATGATAATTAAAATCAGTTTAAATTAAAACTGTTTCATATACATGTACGTATTATGTGTTTCAATGATTTAATATAAACTGATTAGTTTTGTAATGTAGCTGTCATCTTCTTAATTCTAGCTGTGTGGTTTGTCAGTACTTGTACAATTTACAAGTGCAACCCAAGCGGTTGAATAGGGTTTATCTGTTAGTTACTAGTTCTTTACAGTTCCAGTAAAGATGTAACAGCTGGTAAAATGCAGTGAACCCTCATTCTTAGTAGCATTTTGGGTTATGGGTTTCTTTTGAACCCTCAAAGAATTTGTTAGAACCCTTTTCCCCAACCCTTAATGTGCCAAAACATATGGCAAGGTGACCCCAAGAAGACCCAAAAACCTTTCAATTGATTTATAGCTTCATTGAGCTCATAGGCAGTAAGTCAAGCACAATCTAATGGCTTATGGGTGAGAGACCTCTAATGCTCTCTGATTGGTTGCCAATGGCTACATCCTGTAGGGCATTTGATCCGTATGTAAGAAATCATTAATTTTGGTTTATATCAATCACATACACATGTTGCTAATAAACTGTATGAAATATGAACAATTTTCTTAAACTTTCTTATTTTGGGATGTTTAGGATCACATATGTTCTTTGCAATTGACTTGCTTATGTTTGTGAAACATTGAACTTTTAAGCAATTTCTCTCATTTTCAAGTATTCCCTGCTCCTGGTTCTGCTTGAATGTGTCATGAACCAGTTCAGTGGTCCTGTAAATTAGAAGTGTTGTTCTAACTACCCCTTACCCAAAGAAACTTGGGATATATCTTTATGGTATATTTGCCTGTTATCAGTGCTGGGTACTTCCACAAACACCTCCGCAAACTGCAAATTCCGCAATTTGCGGAAGTGCTATTTTGTTTGCAGTTTGCATTTTGCACTGATTGCCAATCAACTTTGCGCTTTGCGGATCCAAAATCTACCTAACTTGCGCGAATGCAAACTGAAAGCAAAATGTTCAAGCATGCCCGTTGGAGAATAAATAAGCCTGCCACACATCAAGGTTCTTGGTTGTTCTGTGTCCCACTTTCATCCTATCGCACTGGTCTAACCAGTAGGAAATCCTCAATTTGCAGTTGGAAACTATATATAGCCTAAAGAGATATACACTTTAGTACAACTTTGGGTTTAATATTGGCTTGAATAAGAACAGCAAAGGACTTTATCTAATGGTTGTGTTAAGGTATGGTATAGATGGCGCCACATGTTGCATGACTGACAGCATTGAGTCCTGCATGAACATCCTCATCTCTCACAGTATGGGCTAGTGAACCTACCGGGTCCTACCCTGACCACATGCACCATGTTTCAGTGAAGTAATCATTAAAAGATTAATAAATCTCTGGTGTGACCAATATAAGTCACAGTTTGACATTGTTAAAAGCAACTGAATGAATGTTTGAATGCTTTCACTGCTGTCTAGTTTTTTTGTTTTAAGTATTTTCTTTGTAGAAAACCACTAACAATTTAAATAACATATTTTGAACGCCGGAAAAAAGCTGTAAAAATATTAGCATATTCATGAAACTCCGTCATTTTATAGTGCTTGTGGCAGAGTAAGTGTAAACTAACCCTTCAATGGGAGGATGAGCATGAAGCAGAGCATTGAGCACTGATAGCGAGCCATCGATGTCATGAATTATCCAGGCCTATACATATTTCTGTATTCTTGTTGATAAGCAATTATAAATTTGTGAATGATACAGAGATTTTTTCAATGCCAAATTTATATGTACATGTATCCACATTGTCAATTGTATATATTTTTTGGTCAAATATCAAATGTCTTTTTATTATGACACATGTATCTATATTTGATATTTCTGCTTGTCAATAAAAGTTTATATATATATATATATATTTATTAAAGCATCTCTTTATATTAAATAAAATGTATTCATATTTTTTTTAGCAATAGTTGAGCCTATTTACCACAATTTAGGTTTGCGATTGTGTTTGCGTTTGCGTTTGCACAACCTTTTATAAAATTTCAAAAAAGTTTGCAGATTTGTGTTTGTGGAAGTTGTGATCAGAGTTTGCTGATTTGCATTTGTTGAAGTCCAATTTTGTTTGTGTTGCCCAGCACTGCCCGTTATTACTTAGTGACCCCTTATGTAATCTGACTAAATAATCCAATTCTTTGTAATTGGCTTGCTGAATGGTAGGAACTGGCTGGGCGATGACCTTTCAAAAGAGCCAAATGCCCTTGTAATCAATGGTGTTCATTTTCTTTCATTCTGAATAATTACAATGATTATATTACATTTTCATTTTCGTGTGGCATTGGATAATGCTTTGAACAATTATTTTCTTGCTTGATTAATAAGAAGTGATCAAATATTTCCTCTTTAATGTGAGTATTGGTGCGAAATTGTATTGCGTTTTGAGGATTTCCACCTTTTCATGGAACATGTGTGACGGACAATCATTTCTGGTCTTTCAAAGATTGGGAATGTCGTTTTTCCAAGGTTATTGAAATAATTAGTTTAATTGTGCTCCCGGATGACGTTTCTGTTAACATTGAATTATGGTAACTTGGGCGTTGTGTTTCACTTACTTAGCAAAGCTCTCACCCATATGTAACTCTGAGTATAGCAAAGAAAATTGGCCGCCATACTTTAAATAATCACCTTTATAACGAAATATGTTTTCATCTCGTCAGATGAGAATTCATGCTCCCACAAGCAGTTTAGTCCAAGATGTCTGGCATTGACCTAGTGGTGAGACATACCCGTTTCACTTACTTACAAGCGGTACTGTAGGTACGTATGCACAGTGCAGCCCTCTGAGGCTGTTCTGGCCACTCACAATATAAGATTTGATCGATCAGATGATTGATTGATCGATCGATTGATATGTTGATTGATTTATGTGTTGATAGGTTGATGATCACTTTGGCTGATCTAGTAAGTCTTGTCTCTTGAAGATATTTGTTAAGATGTTTGAGCCTTGGACTCAAAGGTAAGCTGCCCTTAAGCATAATATAATCTTAAATACATTCAAGTATTCATAAACTAACTTTGTATTTCATTGTCTTTTTGCCTAATTTGCACTATGGTATCCAAATCATTATAATGAGTCAAATTTCACCCTGTCGACTTTCTTAACATCCGTTTCTGTTCCAAAATTGGAAATGATTAAACTTGGTGAACTTGGCTGGGCGTGCAATCAATGAAAAGGCTCAAGTTTGAGATGAACGTGATTTTATAAAAGGCCGGTTTATTGATTTTTGATCGAGTTTAATCAATTAATTTTGGAACATTAATTATGGTAATTTGATTAATTTTTGCAGTAGTTTGATTAATTTGTGCAGTAGTTTTGTGTGTTTTGGTGGTAATGAGAAAATCTGCTTAGGGGTATAAATGTGTGTGGCTGCCTTCTCTGAAATATTCTTCTTGGATATACAATGTAGGAATGGACAGGATCACTTCATAGTGCATGTCTTTTTTTGTTTATAGATTTGCTTCTCTGAGCTTACCCGGTAAATCCAGCAGCATTGCATTTCGAGAAATCACCATTAGTACATTGCAGATGCAAAGAAATTGTCATATTGCGTTCAAAGACCATGGTTTTTATGGTAAGATAAAAATGTGTTGTACTCTCAATTGGGCAGCAGGTTTTACAGTATAGATATGTCAGAAGGCCTATTTAATCTATCTCTTGAATCAACTTGATCTATCTATCCACCTCTCTGTATATATGCATATCATACTTAACAAATCCTCTGTTTTTCTGTTATCACTCTCTGTGGCAGTGTAATGAAAGCGGACTTTGTACATATGTATCCAGCACTACAAAGAAAAAACTGCCATTGACACCAACCAAACGTGAAGATGTGTTTTCATAGCACCAGTAGTAGCAGTAGGGCCAGTGCACTGTGTTTGGCCATGCCACCTGTAATTACCTGAATCTACTCTTAATGAGACAAAGACCCCTAATTGCGTTTTAGCTGGTTGTGTGTGGACTTATTTGTAATTGGGACCTGACAAATTTATACGAGGTTACGTTTTGTGAGTTTTCCTCCTGCCTCGTTTAGTTATTTGCATTAGCTTAGTTCCAATGCCCCAGTTCTCCTGACTGATTTCCAAGTCTTTTGTGCTTTGCCTCAAGAGAAACGAGATACAGATTCAGAGAAAAGAAAGGAAGAAGAGCTGGCTTCAAGCAATTTGTGACAACTTAACTCTGCCTTCGAGTATGTGGTCATGATTTGTTTTTCACTGGGTGTTCTTATAATTGTCCAAGTTTCCCGTATATTTTGTATTTTCTGCAGAATGATGATTATATGTCAAGTTTGTAAACATTTTGAATGTCCTATTGTTGGTAATAAAACTCTGACTTCTGTACATGACATGATTCTTGATTCTCTGCACAGCCTGGCTTCGGTCCTATTTTAGAAAGTGTTAAGTCCATGTAGCAATTAAATCTCTGCAATAAGCCACACAGCAGGCTGTGTTTCTCAATACTTGCATCAGTTCATTTTTGAGCTATAAATACACTTTGCTTCCTTCTTTGGCTATAGGCTCTCATATTTTTAATCTGATGGACTTAAAGGAATCTATTGACAGTGTACTAAATTTATATTTAGCTCGGCCACTTTCACCTTTTTCATTTTGACTCATTCGAGTCTCAGGACACTGCAGGATCTGGTAGGCAGGTGTTGGTAAAGCCGATGAGATCAGAAAAAAGGAAGGATAGGGTATTGAGAAAGATGCAAAAGAGCAAAGAAAGAGGTGGATAAAACTGAATAGGAAAAATAAGATGGAAAAGGTCCTTTATTTAGCTGGGAAACTTTCCTGGTGACATTAATTGCTTTCCTGTTTTTAGGTCCACAGATCAAGGAGCAGAAAAAAATGACCTTCAATTCTGAGATGGTGTTTGCTCAAGAGAGCAGGAGGTCACATAATAGGCTTTCCTTCCAGAAAGTATCCTCCTCTTTTTCTGGTGAAGATGTGTTGCTGAGAACTTGGGATTGTACGTGGATTTAATGAAACTTAAATATTGTATACTTTGTATCAGGTCAAATCCAGATCAAAATAGTTTAAATGACATTACTTTTCTACAACCTTCATTGTAGATGTGAGCACGTGCTCCGTAGGATAAAAAAGCATCTACAAATTCACTAATTATCGTTTATTAAACATCATGGCTCATTGAAATTGCAACTGAACGTTTTCTGTTTATTATGTGGTTGCCTCAATCAACTTCTTCATTAGGCTTAATAAAATATTCATTGCAACTGTTCTGCAGAATGTTGTGATGCCTTTTGATTGAAGAGAGCTTCTCCTCAAAAATTTATCACACGCCCAATCAGTTGTGACTTTTTTCACTGCCTGAAGGGATCAGTTCCAATTAATTATTGCCTTTAGTGTGTACCAACAATGCACACCAAGAGGCCAAATGTACTATTTCAAGTTCCAATTTTGGAGGTGTCATGATCAAACATTTTTCTTCCTCTGAATTGATTGAAAAGGTGTGTTCAGTGTTCAACCTTAAAATTGGCTTTTCCTTTTATTAGTCGCAAAAATCATGACTACTTTTGTGATTTGCCAAGCTATGTATTGACTACACCTCTTTAATTGTTTGCATTTGCGACAATGCCAGAATAAGTTTCCTCACCTGTAATAGTGGAGTGTGTTGTGACTGTTGTCACAGTTCGTCAATCTCATGGAAGACTCAGATACAGCAAATTTTGCAATTTTCAGCAGACATAAAATTCTGAAAACTAAACAAATCAGCAGATAACTTCTGTTTCCCGTTGCTGATTGTATTGAGAGTTATATCATTGTGTTCGGCTTGGTGTTGTGATCGTGCAGAAACATAAATGATGTTTAAAAAATGTAGAATTTATTTAATAAAGTAATTTTGACTGATTATTCCAGGAAGCTGCAAGGCAGTGGCTTCATTATTTTAATTTCCATACTAGGTCAAAGTGGTTTGACTGAAGCCGACTCTGTGAATCTGCCACTAATCTAGTGGAAGACTCAGTCAAAGCTATGTTTTGGCTGAGTCATCCTCCATTTTCTAGTGGAAGACTCAGTCATAACATAGCTTTGACTGAGTCTTCCACTAGAAAATGGAGGATGACCCAGAAAAAAAACATAGCTTTGACTGAGTCTTCCACTAGACTTGTGCAGATTCATAGAGTCGGCTTCAGTCAAACCACTTTGACCTTTTTAGCTGCACAACAAACAACTTTTTGGAGGGAAAAAATCAATGGAAGACTCAGTCAAAGCAGGTTTAACTGTTTTTTACCTCAAAAGTTCCCATTGTGCAACTCAGATTCTGTTGTGGAAGACTCAGTCAAACCACTGAAACCCAGTTTTACTTAAGAATAACCTTTCTATTTTTTTGAATGATGCATAAGCATAAACGGTTAAATCAATTTGTATGTTGACATGACTGATTGTCCTCTTTCATTGTATCACGGAAGACTAGGTCAAATCAGTTGGGCTGAGTCAGATGAGCCATGAAAGATGTCAGTTTTTCATGGAAAATTGCTATAAAACAGAGGGAAAATGTCCCAAAATACCAAGAGTTTGAAGGAGTAGTGAATGGTAATAAATGGACCCATTGGGCTTATTTCTATTGCCATTTGGTGCTAGAGATCCTCGAGATTATTTTTCAGATATATTTCAAAATTCAGTCAAATTGATTTGACTGAGTCTTCCTTGAGATAGACGAGTTGTCTCGAAGTTGGTATCTGAAAAGAAAATAACACAAATATTGATATTGCATTGGTATCTTTTTCGAATGGCGTTTGTGACTGACTGCCTGATTACAATATTGGACGAACAACATTCATGATTATTTTATATGAAGAGTTTTGTCCAGTGGTCTCCCAGAAGAACTTCCTGTGCCCTCTCATTTTTAAGGCAGATCCATCAGGAGATACTCTTTGCTGGTGAGTGAAAACATACTTTCAAAGATAATGTGATGACATCAATAACTTAGCCAAAATAGACTTGATATTTGGACATATGACTTGCAGCCTCAACATGAAACCATTATGCTATGACACTACAAATTAATGGCAGTAACAAGGAAACACACTGAATAAAATAGCTACTATTCTGCGACATCCGTGCAGTTGAATGTAATGAGCACCAGGTGATACTGAATCTGATCATCCAATATCTGAGTAGAGCCAAATCTGGCAGCAGCGTCTGCTACCACACCTAGTAATATGGTATCATTAACTTGATATGAAACATTAACGGAGATCTATAATTCTATATAAAGACTGAGACAAGCAGACAGATCATAAGACACCATTCTGGCTGACAGCATAGCAGACTGACTGACTTCCAAATCCTTTGTAAAGGAGTTGAATATTGAATACGTTGCAATCCCTGAGACGTGCACCTTGCTCTCATTAAAGCAGTTATTTTAAATGAAAAGTCAAAATAATAATCCGACTAAGATGTAAAATCATTTTTAACTGATTAGGACAAACGAAATTTCACATTATCATTTTTGAAATAATTGTATTGCAAATTGCTGTTCCTGGTGGAGCTTTATCAATTCTCCAAGGAAAAAAACAATTCTTGTGCTGATAATCTATCAAAGTGATAACAATTAACCAATCATAGTGCCATACAGGAATAAGCAAAATCTATAGTCATGTAGTCACATATTTGTTCATTATATCATAAGTAAGTTCTAATAATTTCAGTCTCCAGACATATGGGTTACAATATCTGTCACACTACACTCAAAGACAACAGGCGAGGTAAATGCAGGTTTCAGTATTGCTGAGACACACAATGCAAAATACACACTCGATGACCAAAACTGAAATTTTGGTCAAATTCTGTCCTTTTGAATAAGCATAATTTCGCAAACACGATGAAGTATATAAAGTGGAAAGGACTTGGAATGGACATCAACATCCAACTGCACTTAAGGAGAAGAGGCATATTAGCGATACAACATCACTCCAGAAGTTATGATGGCAGTAAAGGTAAGCCTTCAGTGATATTCGATGGACTGTTTATATACATATTTGTCCGCTAGCATTATTGAGGTAACCAGACAATTTTCAAAATTGTATTTGTCTAAATCATGCAATTATGAAAATATCTACCATAAGTTATAACAAGAAAAAAATTCAGCTGAATGGGAAAAAAAGTTGATAAATTGTTACTTTACACGACAATGTTGCATTAAATTTTTATGACTTACTAGATTTTTCAATATATTGCAGTGGCAATACTAAATCAATGTCTTATTCTCTTACATTGCAGATTACCCTACTTGTTACCTTGTGCTTTTCTGGCAATTTTCACGTGCAAGGCAGAGTTCTGGAGAAGGACCAACATGAAGATGTCCCACAGTTTGACAGTGTCTGGCTTAATTATGGGAAAATGGTTAACATCACAGACCAACAAGGCCAACAGATCCAAGCCTTCGTTCCATGGGCTCTTGGGAACGTCAATGTGACAAGCATATCAAACCTTGATGAGCTCAAAAAGACAAGCAACATCTCAGCAAGAACTCGACGATCATCTGAAGATGATCTCTGTCTTGTGTACAGCGACCCAGAATCAAATAGGATCGAGGAAACTTCTGTCTGTCCCTGGGAATTTGACGCAGACTATGATTATAACAGAATTCCTGAAATCATCGTAATAGCAGAATGTATTTGCACCAAAAAATGTCTTCATTCTGACCAAGAAGCAAAATGCCTATCCTTCGATCATCCCATTGAAGTAGCACGGAAAGTGGGCGGCAAATGGACCAGTGATGTTGAGCAAGTGACTGTAGGTTGCGTTTGCTCATTCTAGTCATCAAAACATAAATGGTGAACACAATTTTTAGAATTGTGATGAATTATCTGGGCAGAATTTCTGTTTAATTTGATGTTTTTGTACTTTAACTAATAAAATGTTTTACATTGTACCTGACAAGTTATATCAGAGATTAATAAAGAAATACTAGTCTAACAAAGTAAACAGAACTCTTGATATTCACAAAAACGACAACATACCTCAAGCAGGCATAGGCAAATTTGCAGAAGGCAAGGAAGTATTAAAGCTGTACATGTTACACACCTTTTCACCAATTTTTTTTTTTCAATATAACCCTTATCAAGGATAGAATAATTTGCACCCTTGAAACTAATCACACTGTACAGTAAAATTGGACGAACTGAGTCGGCTTAAATGATTGTTGCAACCATCTTACCCATCATTTTAGACTCTTTTGTGCCTACTCAGTACATGCCAATTGTGACAGGGCAGGTATGGCAACGGATCTCCCAGTCCTCCTTTGAACTCCTGCAGATCTACGACTTCTGTTTGGGAAGTATTGACTGATCGAAAAAATGTATTTACACAATGCACAGCAACATACACATCTCATGTAAAATGATTAAATGAAATTTGGCAATCCAGACCTACATCAAGACCTAGCTGCTGAAATTTACATTGTACATACAGGCCACAATGGATGTAACACCACCCAACTACACCAGTTAGACCACCCAAACAAACCGCCCAGTAGCATCAACCCATGAATCAATGCTCTTCCTAACCACAACATCACAGAGACACCTACATGGGAAATAAGAATGCACAGGGAGTTCCCCAGGGAGAGCACTGGACCCAACCCTTCATACACAATGATTAGTTCCAGCCATTTGAGACTGCTCCTGCCTTCTCCTGCCTTCTCTTGTCTTTTTACTGCACCCTTGGGACGACTTCAAGAGACTGCCAACCAAACAAAGCAATGTTTCAACAATGCATGATGATGCAGTGCTGACCAGTGAAATAATACCTTGTGTATGATATGTGGCAGGAACAGTTACACCTAGGCTTACCTGTGTAAGATTAAGTATCTCCCAATACCAATTATAATCCAAATTGATCAGATCACGTAATGATGTTCTCTGGATGACGTTTCTCCCTCAAATCTTCAAACTATCAAAGAGTAAAATGCTAATGCACATACATACCAGCATTACTATAGAATACTACAAAGACCCTCCCATGATGCCCTTCTACTGTGTATAGGCCTACACTGTTACCAATAGTATAGCTAACCCGTCACAAATTGCTTGAAGCCAGTTCTTCTTACTTTCTTTTCTTTGAATCTGTATCTCGTTTCTCTTGTGAGGCAAAGCACAGAAGACTCAGAATTCAGTCGAGAGAACTTGGGCATGGGAACTAAGCTAATGTGAATAACTAAACAAGGCAAAAGAAAAACTTCCAAAATGTAATATATCCCTAAAAAAGGCAGAAATTCTACCCATTCATAAAGCTAAATCAAAATTAACTTGGTCAAATTACCGACCTGTCGGTATTCTAACTAGCACCTCAAAAATCATTGAAACTTTAATGACTGAACAGATGACACCCATCTTGACAAAATTGACAGCCCCTTTCTTTCGACATATAGAACCTCACTCGGATGTCACTCAGTGCTAATTCATTGCACAGAAATATGGAAACGAGCCTTGGACGAAGGTAAATTTGTGGGAATCGTTATGTCAGATCTTTCAAAAGCATTTGATTGTCTACCCCACAGACTGTTAATTGAAAAATGTAGAGCTTACAAATTAGGTGAAAATTCAGCCAAGCTTATTGAAAGCTACCTAGAAAATAGATCGCTTAGAGTAAAAATTGGACAAAATGTTAGCACTTGGGCTAGATTAAACAAAGGCGTCCCTCATGGAAGCGTAGTAGGTCCCCACTGCTTTAATGTCTATATTAATGACCTACTTGTAGAACTCTGTCAGAATAGTATCATTCCGAGTAGTTATGCGGATGATAACACCTGTACAGTGATAGGTTCAACCAGAAATGAAACAATTGACCTGGTTAAGAAAACTGTCTCTCAGTTGGCTGTATGGTTTAAGGACAACATGATGAAAGCCAACTAGGATAAATTTCAGTTTCTATTTATATGTCCCAACAAAAAAGCAAATGAAGACTCTGTCACTATTTCAATCGAAAATATCACTTTAACCAGCCAAGACGAGGCCAGATTGTTAGGTTTCTATATTGACAAAGCTTTAGTGTTTGACAAAAATGTAAAACAGAAGTGCAAACTAGCAAATGCAAAATTACAAGCCTTAAAAAGGCTATTCAAATTTCTTACCAAAGATTGTAAACTTGCTGTGTTGGGAAGCTACTAGTATCTCACTTTTCTTATTGTTCTCCGTTAATGCATTTTAGCAGTAAATATTCAAGACAAAAAATGGAAAAAATTCACTTTCGAGGTTTATGTATCACATTTAATGACTACAACTTTACGAGGAACTTTTACATAGAAGTAAAAGTTGTACTGTTGAACTTCTACGAGAAAAGGCCATTGTAACTGAAATGTACAAATGTTTAAGTGGACCTGGCCCAACCTACTATAATGACATTTTCACTGTTCAGACAAGGAGCTCCAGAAGAGGACCTACCTTCAAACTGCCTGGAGCTCGCACGACAAAATACGGACTCAACTCGCTACGTTTCGCTGGTCCAAAGCTTTGGAATGAGCTCGAAAATGAACTTAAATTGGCACTAACACTGGACAATTTTGAATCCAAATTAGTAAACTACAAAGGGACAATGTGTAAATGTGCACAATGTAGAATTTAATTTGTTTTAACTCTTTAGCTTGTAAATAAGTAGGATCCATTCTTTTTTGATTCTGTTTTTATTTGTTATTACGGTGTTATTAATTTTCTTTTATGAAGGCTTCTCGGCCAATAGCCCTATGGCTAATGTTTTTGTAAACAGTTTCTTTCCGAAAATAAACAAACATTTGAACTTTGAACTTGAACTAACCTTGCATAAATCCTTCTGATCCAGTTACGAGTAAGTCCGTACAAAACCATCTGAACAGCAATTAGGAGTCTTTGTCCTATCAAGAGCTACTCCAGGCAATTACACATAGTCACTTAGCCACATTACTGGTGGTAGGTCATGGACACAAGGGTAACAACCACATATTTTGACTTCAATAATTTAATCTTGAATATGCACACATAGGCTATAAATATAGGTAAGCTTGAAGCATCATCAAAAACACAATAAGGAGTTCTTAGATTAGTTAACCTGGCAGTCAGAACTTATGGAGACATAGATTTCACTGAACACACTGACTTATAGGAATTAGTGTCTGGTTTCTCAACTCACAACAATTGTGTGTAAGATCCACAGTCACAATATAGTAATCCAAATTTGAGGCATCTTCCATTCCTTCCGATACATTGTGAGTTTCCTGATTCTTATCATAAAAATAAAATGTTCTGTAATCTCAAACTTAGCTGATAAATTATGACTAAAGCCAGCCAATCAGAAGTCTGGGGTAATAATAGGCAAAAATTATTAGTCCCATTCATCTTGAGTAATTTCATAACTATTATACCACTCACTAAGTAGTGCCAACTATTTCAAGGTTCGAAATGTAAACGAAACTTATGTGTTATACAAAGCAGAGCTTTATATTATAAGTACACATCTAATTTTGAAAATTCAAATATTTTTCTATGTCTCAAATTTCTAAGACATTCATAACATTGTGGTTACCAGACCATTACTTCTTTTGCAGGTCCTTCATTGATCTTGTCTTTCAATGATTAATGCTCAGTCCATGCTATTTCAATGTGTTCTGACTGTCAGCTTGACTCAACAACAATTGGAGAACACTTTCCTGTGTTTTGGATGATGCTTCTCACATGCCTTTAATTCTATACATGTATTGATGCATGCTTATTGCTTGATTAAAATTATTGTAGTCAATTTATTAGCAAATGCTTATTCAAACTCATGTAGGAAACATCTTTTTTATCCTTGTCTTTAGCCCAAAATAAGTAATGTAGGCAAGTGGCCACTTGTAGTTACCTGGACTGGCTCTTAATGAGACAAAGACACCTAATTGCTGTTAGGCTGGTTCTGTGTGGACCAGAAGGATTTATGCAAGGTCAAGGTTTTGGTAGTTTTTCTCATTGCCTTGTTTAGTTATTTTCATTAGCTTAGTTTCAATGCCTCAGTTCTCCCGACTGAATTTCGAGTCTTTTGTGCTTTGCCTAGCAAGAGAAACAAGATAAAGATTCAGAGAGACAAAGAGGAAGAACAGCTGACTTAAAACAATTTGCGATTTGTAACAACTTATATATTATTGGTTACTATGTATGCACAGTAGAAGGACATTGTAGAGGTGTCTTTGTGAAGACTTTGTGATATACTTTTGTGATGCTGTTGCACACATGAATCTGCATTATTTATTGACAGTTTGAAGTTTTGGGAGAGAAAAATCATCCAGAGAACATAGGTTTGTAGGCTTATCAATTTAGGTCATATTGGGTGTTTTAAGATTTTTCATCTAATTTATTGCCCAAATTACGAAATAGTTAGCTAGTTGAAGAAGTATGATTTATCTTTCATATTCAAGAAACAAGAGTATCTCTTGAAAACCCCTGTAGTTTTATGCATTTATACGTCAATATATGACACTACGCCATTTGTTAAACAGATAAGACTATTTGTTCCTTCCGAGTATAACACACCAACTATTATTTCACTGGTCAGCACTGCATCATCATGCATTGCTTTGTTTGGTTGGCAGTCTCTTGAAGTCTTCCCAAGGGTGCAGTAAAAGACAGGAGAAGGCAGGAGCAGTCTCAAATGGCTGGAACTAATCATTGTGTATGAAGGGTTGGGTCCAGTGGTCTCCCTGGGGAACTCCCTGTGCATTCTTATTTCCCATGTAGGTCTCTCTGTGATGTTGTGGTTAGGAGGATATGAACATTGATTCATGGGTTGATGCTACTGGGTGGTTTTGTCGGGTGGTGTTAGTACATTCATGGCGATGGCTGCCTGCAGTCTGTCGATAGTTTCCTATTGTAGTTGCGGTGGACTGGCAGGAGTTCAAAAGGATTTGGAGAGTGGTTGTCAAACCCTTCCTGCACAATTAGCCAGTACATATTACAAAGACAAACTTGACTTTCTGCCCATATGCAAGCATTTCTGATATTATATGCACAATGTCATTACACAGGAGTGCAGCACAGTGCAAAACTTTCTTATGGCCACTCTAATCTGGGAATATTTCAAGGATAAGAAGTTCTTTTTTAAATGGCCTGTTTTCATCTCAGTTTTCTCCTGTTAGATTTATCCTTGAACAAAAATGACTACCACTGTGCAGGCTGCTTATAACCAGCAATACATTAAAAAAGGTTTTCTGCAAGGATACACGGAAAACGTTTTGCTACTAATATGCAAATAATGTTAACTTTTAATGTTTTTGTTTTCACATGGCATTGGTTTCTGCCACTTTGCCAATGCCTTGTTGTCTGTTGCTTGCATTTTTTTTGTATGAATATGACAAGTGCTCTTTTGTGCAGTTTTTTCTTTATTTATCTCTGATATATATTAAATGGTATTCAAGTACGAAGTGAACAACAATGAACATGGCACAATTTGTTGTAAATGAAGTGTAAAAATGTTAAGTACAAATGCTGCCTTCAGAATTTTTCACAGTTCTCAGATTAGTACGTGTATCTTCACCATGCTGATCATCGGAATGAGCATACACAACCAACAGTCACTTGCTCGACATCAGTGATCCACTTGCCATCTACTTTTTTTGCTACTTCTATGGGATGGTCATAGGACTGGCAAGTAGCCGCTAGCTGAAGATGAAGGCATTTCTCTGCGTTGCATTTGCATTTTGCTTTGATGATGACTTGAGGAATTCTATTATCGTCGCTGTCCTCAGTCGCATTCCAGGGACAGACGGAATTTTCCTCGATCCGGTTGGATTCGTAGTCGGTATGAAGTTGATGGCAGAGCTTTTCGGATGATCGTCTAGTTCTTACTGCGACATTCTTCGTTATTTTCGGTTCTTTTACAAGTGACACAGTTGAAACATTGATGTTGCCAAGAGCCCATGGAACGAAGGCTTGGATCTGTTGGCCTTGTTGGTCTGTGATGTTAACCATTTTCCCATAATTGAGCCAGACACTGTCAAACTGTGGGACATCTTCTTCGTACTGGTCCTTCTCCAGAACTCTGCCTTGCGCAAGAAAATTGCCAGAAAAGCACAAGGTAACAAGTAGGGTAATCTGCAATGTGAGAGAGAAGAAATACTGATTTAGTATTGCTGCTTGAATAATATTAAACTATTTAGTGAGATATAACAATTGAATGTGACATCGTAATGTAAAAATGTAAAGGAACGCTGTACCACGCTGTTTTGTTCCGTTTTGCTTAATTTTTTTAATGTCATAATTTATTGTGGATATGATCATAATTGCTTGACTCAGAGAAATTGATTTTTTTAAGAATTCTCTGGTAACCTCAATATTCCCATTAAAAAAATATGTCATTTATAGTTTGATAAAGTTATACGAAAGCTTACCTTTGCTGCCATAACTATTTCTGGAGTGATGTTGTATCGCTAATATGACTCTTCTTTTAAACTTCAGTTGGATGTTGATGTCCATTCCAAATCCTTTCCACTTTATATACTTCATCGTGTTTGTCAATTATGTTTATTCAAAAAGATAGAATTTGACCAGAATTTCAGTTTTGGTCATTGAGTGTGTATTTTGAATTGTGTATCTCAGCAATACTGAAACCTCCGTTTACCACGTCTGTTGTCTTTCGATGCAATATGGCATTTATTGTGACCCTCGTATGTGAAGACTGAAATTATGAGAACTTACTCACGGTATAATGAACGAACAGATTTTGCTTATTCCTGAGTGGAATTATGATTGGTTAATTGTTATCATTTCAATAGATTATCAGGTCAGGACTTCTGATAATATCTGTTGTTTTAGTTAATTGATAATGTCCAACCAGGAACAATAGTTTCCATTTCGAATGCTATATTTATGTTATTGTAATCAGTTAAAAATGATATTCAAACTTAGTTGGATAAGCGTTGGCTCCATTGTACAGTAGGTAGCATCCCAGCCTTGTATGCACAAGGACGTGGGTTCGATCCCCGCTCCGGCCATGTCCAGAGGTTATCACTGTAATGATTGGAATGATAGCCGTTCAGTATATATGGTCAGCGCCGGTGGGCAGATTTATCTGGAATGGGCGCTATATAAAATCATACTATATTATACAGTTATTGCACGGCACCGAGTGCAATATCAGTTTTTATGGCACCGAGGTGACTAATATTGCACGAGGGCGCAGCCCGAGTGCAATATTAGTCACCGAGGTGCCATAAAAACTGATATTGCACGAGGTGATGTGCAATAACTGTTATATCATATGGTTTTTTTTTTGTGGCAAAAGCAAAGAGAAGGGCTGGAATTCTGATGTCCAAACTCTTCTTGTGTTTTTTTTTCACCGGCATGTTTAAAATGTATCTCATCGAAAAATCAATAACTATTTCACCCACAAAAACTGACACTTTTGCAATCCATATATATGATATACTTGATCATGGATCGTCTTGAAATTTTTTTTTCTCAGAATTTGTAGCAGACTTAAGACCTCTAAACACAACAAAATCACTGAAAAATGGGAGGAAAATGCAGTTTTTTGACCAATTAATGCTTTAATCTGATTAAAAAACATACAAAAAGTTGATATCCACTTAGCCCTTTAATATACGTATTTTTTTGCCACCACAATCATTTTCCTAGCCATTTCCAGTGCTGTGCTGTGCTCTTGTGAGCACTGCTGCACGACTAAGTTTGTGTTTCTTTTTAACCACATACTTAAAATGTATCTCATCAGGAATCGATAACTATTTCACTCACAAAAATTTTTTTCACACATTTGGAATCAAAAAATGATGTACTTGATGATGGATTTAATTTTCGATTTTTTTCGTAAACTTTATAGCAGGCTTTAGACCTATAACCACTAAAAAATCACCAAAAAATCGGCAAAAACGCTGTTTTTCGGCCACTTAATGCTTTATTCTGATAAAAGAAATAATGTGACCGACATAAAAAGTTGCTATCCAACTGGCCCTTTAATAGGCGCATCTTTTGCCGTAAACACCATCTTCCTATCTGCCTCCGTTGCTGAGCAATGACATTTTTAGTAACAATGAAAAACACAATCTTGTTGTCAGCTTGTGGCTGCAGCAGCACTCGAAATATGGTGCTTCCTCTCAGGTCCGTCCAATCTTTCCCATGTTAAAATGAGCGTGCAATAACATGCGTGCAATATCGTAGAATATCATATGGCTAGCGGAAATACTCGCTTCTCATTGGCTGACAGCCGTGCAATATTCTACGATATTGCACGCATTATATTGCACGATCATTTTAACATGTGAGAGATGGGACGGACCTGAGAGGAAGCACAACGTTTCAGTGCTGCTGCAGCCACAGGCTGGCAAACAATTAGTGTTTTCCGATTTTAGTAAAAAGTGCACTGTACGGCAACGGAGGCAGTTGGAAGGCTCGTTTTTGCGGCAAAAGATGCGTATTTTAAGGGCTATCAGGATATCTATTTTTTGTACTTATTATATTATATTATTTATATTATTTTTATTTCCAGATTAAAGCAATAAGTGACCGAAAAACAGCATTTTTCCCGATTTTTTTTGTGTTTAGAGGTCTAAAGTCTGCTATAAAGTTTCAGAAAAAAATCTAAAATAAAATCCATCATCAAGTAAATCATTTTTCCATTCCGAAAGTGTGAACAATTTTTTTGTGAGTGAAATATTTATTGCCTTTTGACGAGATACATTAAAAAAAGGCGGATCAAAAGAAACACAAGGAATTCCAGCCCTTTTCTTTGCATTTACCACAAAAAACCATATGATATAACAGTTATTGCACATCACCTCGTGCAATATCAGTTTTTATGGCACCTCGGTGACTAATATTGCACTCGGTGCTGTGCGATAACTGTATAATATTGCACGGCTGTCAGCCAATGAGAAGCGAGTATTTCCGCTAGCCATATGATATTATACAAATACGGCATGATATGAGTGCAATATGAAAATTTATTTGCACGAGGAAATTCATATTGAACGAGGGCGCAGCCCGAGTTCAATATGAATTTACGAGTGCAAATAAATTTTCATATTGCACGATAATAAGTGCCGTATTTGTTTTATTACATGACCACTATGCTTCCAATATAATGTTCCATTCTGAAAAAAAAAAATTTGAAAAAAAATTTTTTTTTCTTGTCAAAAAAACATTTTTGAAAAAAAAAAAATTTTTTTTGGAAATTTTTTTTTTATAAAAACTCATATTGCACTCTAACCGTGCAATATGAAAAAATCTGAAAAAAAAAAAAATTCAAAAATTTTTTTTGGGAAAAAATCTCATATTGCACTCGAACCATGCAATATGAGTTTTTATGATGTCGTCATGTGACTGATTTGGGCCAATCAGCATCACTCTAGCATAGTGGTCATGTAATAATATTCGCGTAGCGACGGGCGGCAAAGCCGCCCCTCGCGTCAGCGAACTTAGCTTAACAACAGCTCATAGTAAATTTTGAATCTGTCAGTGGAGTGAGAATGAAGGACTGCCTGTACCTGCCATGGAGTTGGTCCCTGATTAAACAGTTAGTTTCGGTAAAAGTAAACATCCCTGAATTTCTCTTGCAATACTGCAGTAGTGTCTGAAAAATTCCATTTGGTTCTTAACTATCCTATTCTGTTTTGAAAATTTCATTTTTATGCTCATTTATGTCGTCTACATGAAAAAAGCTTATTTTGCTAACAGGTGTCGCCACCGGTGTAGCATCATGCTTGCAGTGCCACACCCAGGGAAAATGACTGAACTATCAGCAGCTTGCTTGTGAGCAGTGATGTGTGAAGTTTATTTGAGGTGTGAATTTTAAAAGCTGATTGCTATTACTGTACTTAAATAGCATCAATTAATTTAGGGCCAGATTGTGTTCTTGTTTATCATTATTATACCTCGACCATGAAAGCAGAGCTGTCATTGGCTGAGAGCTGGTCACATGTCAGTCATAATTTTAGTATATTGACCAGGACTATTGCCCTCCAAAATTTGTTTTCCGAAAAAAAAAATTTTTTTCAGAATTGTTTTTTTCCGAAATTTTTTTTTTTCCGAAAAATTTTTTTTCCCCGAAAAAAATTTTTTTTTTTCCGATTCCGAAATTTTTTTTTTACGAATTTTTTTTTTCCGAATTTTTTTTTTTCCAATTTTTTTTTCCAAAATTTTTTTTTTTCCGAAATTTGTTTTTTCTAAAATTTTCTTTCCCTAAATGTTTTTTTTCAACATTTTTCTTTCAAAATTTTCCATACATTTGCAATAGTGCAGGAAAATAATAAAATTAGGGCATTAATTAGCAAAGACCAAAAAAAACTCATCAAAACTAGTAATAATAGTGCAATGTAGGCTATGGGTCTGCTTATCTACTCTTATCTACTCTTATCTACTCTCCTGTGTGAAAGGAAAACTATTTCCCTCGGCCTTCGGCCTCGTGAAATAGTTTTCACTTACACACCCTCGAGGGAAATAGATTTGACTAATGCCCTTGAAATCAGTCAATATTTGTATACTATAATACGGTTTCAAAATAAGAACAGTTAATTTGAGCTCCGCGAATCTATGGCATTGCCATATACATATTATTTATTATTATTAAGAATTTATGGAATGACTATATGTTGCTATAAGTGCAATACTTCAACTGGATGGGTTTGCCTCTTGCTAATGACTCTTTTTTCTCCAAGCGGTTTACTGTGGTGTAGTATTTAATACACACAAACAATAATACAATGTGCAATGTGCAAATGTACCAGTGTCTCTTAGTGTAGGTCTGCTTCCTTCTGCTGCCAGGCTTGTTCTGCCAGTTTGGGCTGGTGGAGGGAGCTGCAGCAGAGCCCCTGGTGGCAACAACAGCAACACCACCAGTGGCCAGCACTGGAACCAGGGCACATCTGCTACATTCTCCCCCTTTTTATCTGGGAGCTTCGTGTATCTCATTGATATGTCGAACGAGTCCATCAGTGGTACAGCTTCTTCCTTTTCGGCGTAAGATGAGGTCCAATGTGCAGTAGGATGGCAATGGTCCTTGTCTTCCGCTGGTGATCCAAATTCCATAATTCCATGAAGCAAATTCTGGGGTGCAAATATAACAACGATCATCCCAAAAGTATTCACAGTCCCAATGATGAATGTACATCAATATACAGATGATGGGTGATGACTGGGATATATGTACAGATGATGGATGATGACTGCCGAGAAAGCTGGCTTGAGGTGCCTTATTCACAAATCACCAAAATGAAAGACTGCTGAGACCAAGATGCTCCATTCCTATGATCGTTTGCTTCACCAGATGTTACGAAGGTTTAACAGGAAGAGTTCCAGCAATCCTGGCTCACGATGTTGCACCTGCAGCCTTCTTGAAGATTACTGCCATACTTTCTGGAGGGATACATAATCAATCCCCAAATGATGACAGCCTTTTCTGGATGTAAATTGAAGCGGTCCCTGAAGGGAACCACATTGAGATTAGCTTTCATGAAATCTCATTTGGCCTGCTGCCTCTGTTGCATGCTAGTATGCAAGGCATTTTGATGTTCCAAATGCCATGCTCTACAGTACACTAACAGAGGGCCAGACACTGGTTCTAGAAGCATGATGAGACTATGAGGTGGTGGTCGGTCAACATGGCAACCATGGACAAAGATGCGACCAACTATCTTTGTCCTATCCCTTTTGGGTGGTTGCTCATGAGGCGATGCTTCATGTTTAGACACTCAGCTTGATTTAAGCCAGCGTCTCCGGAAGGTATTTCTGAAGCATCAAACTTAGTGGATGTCCTCTTTGGATAATTGCCCTGTTGGAAGGGACTTGTTGTTTTACCACGTCTGCAACTAGAAAACAGCGGCTCAGACTCCTGCAGCTTTTGTGGTGCCAAAGACCCCTGATCCATGGCTCCAGCTTCTAACATATCTGTTGTTGTGGACTTCACTCCAAGGATGGTCTTAATTGCAGGAGAAACTGGACGGCCCAATTTTGTCTGTCCGGGCCATTGATTACTCCAGTGAAAGGTGCCTGGAAAATGTTCACCTGAGAATACCAGCCTCTGACCAGCAACTGATGGCAGCAACTGGAAATTCTCAATGCAATTGTAAGGCACCTGTTCTGCACATTCCAAAATGTCGCTGGCCTCAAACAGACAACTGGGGAATTTGTTAGTGCTCTTCCTCGGGAGCTGGAAAGGTGGTGCAGATGGAGAGCTTGGGAGGAGCTGCATCTCGATGCAATCAGGTTCTGATCTGTTTTGCAGAATTTTCCGTGTGGCATCCAGTTTCTTCCTTGTCTTCCACTCAAAGTTACGGCTGCTGTTGAGGATCTTGAAGGCATGTTGTTGCATTGAACCTATAAGATTACAGAACCTGGTTGATAGGCTTGACTTTGAATGATTCAGATGCTCCTTTAGCCTCGACCATACTGGTCGGTGACACTTGAAAGGTCCACTTGCCTCTGTTTCATGTTCATGGTCTTTAAAGCAAGAACAGTTGATCCTCCTTACAAATCCCTCTGAAGGCTGTGTCTTTTCCAAGCCGTCTTCCTCCCCCTTTAAATTTTGGCATTTAGAAGACAGTAATTGGACATCAATGCTGTTGGAGGCAGGCGACATCATCTTAGAAGATGCGGCAGGTGTGGTTGTGGTCATTTGCAGAAAATTTGGCTGGTGTGCACTCCATGGCAGAAACCTATTGGTCTCTTCAGGCTGATGGCCAGGAACACAGAAACTGTCTGTTACCACAGTGCTACTTGGCACATTATCATACACTTGCGACTGTTGATCACAAAAGACTTCTGCCGTCAGGTTTTCTGGTTGATCATCATGTTGGGTCCTGGGTGACTTATTACCAACTAGCCTGGAGTTACCTCCCAGCCAATCAGCACAGTCACCCATGTGACACTGTAGAGAAATATTGCCATCGCAACAGTCTAAAGGTCGTTGTACTTCCTTTGATGGCAGATGAGGTGCAGAGCTGAGATACTGAGGAGGTGGTGGAACTGGGTCTGGTAGTCTGTTGGTTTTAATGGGATCATCTGCCGACCAACCTGCTGTTGCCGCAACCAGATGACCACCATCTTCAGTATGATCATTGTGATCAGATGTCTTGGATGATGGATCAGTCGATCCACCATGAGAACAGTCAGATGGTTTAGCAGCTGTCATCTTCTTCTGGCAAATTCTTATAGAAATGTCTACTGCTTGGGGTGATCTTGAGTCAGTTGAGACTGGGTGACATTGCAATCGGTCACTGGGGTCTTGCATTCAGTCTCTGACTCAAATTTACCAGCTGCCTTGTCAGATGTGCCGCCTAGAGCTTTAGCAATGTTTTGGAAATCTGCAATTGGTGAGATGACTGTGCGGGTAGATCCTCTCAATATCTCAGTTGAACTGACAGCATGAACATGATTCCGTGGAGATGTCTTAAACACAGTTCTGTTGCCAGAATATGTTGATCCTTGCTGAGCAGACGCAGGGGTTACAGAGACAGTGGCATCAGTTTTAGCCCCTGGCTGAACCAAGGCTCCAAAACTGACATCCTCTGTCACTATGCCATGCCCTCCATCAGGTGTCAGTGTTGAAGTTTGATGTAAGGGAGCTGTAAAACAGCCCTCGGCCGAGAGGTTTTCCTCAGTCCCTAGAAAAACAGTTGCTGCAGGAGTGACACTTTTCTGCGGTGATGTCAAGACCTTTCCAACCTCTTGTGATGATTTCGGGGCAACATAGCTGACTGCAGAAGAAGAAGACCTAGTGCTGCTCTGTGAGTCCCTCTTGAGTTTTTCAACTTCTTCCCACAGTAGTTCCAGCTGTTTGACTCTCTTGTTATTCTTCTGCACTCCAGACGGCTGTTCGAACTTGTTTGTAATTTCATCCAGCATTTCATACATGGCTTTAGCAAGGATATATTCCTGCACCTTCTCCTGCACTTTCTGTGCTCTTTCCCGATCAGCTTCATTGTCCCACTTTGATTGCCCGTTCATCTTGATTGGATACCACTACAGTATCATGACTCTGATGACAAAATCCTGGCTAACCACAAGCTTCCTCACCGAAGGCAAAGAGCCTGCAGTTCTGCACAGAATCAAACTTGTCAGATATGACAATTCAACAGCCAGAAGAAACGCTACTACAAGAGATCTGACAAGTCACACCTCGAGCTCCAGTTCAAAACAGAATCGAGGGAGTGAGGAAAACAGCTAGAGAGAAAGAGCAGTACCAACTCAATTCCAGGATGGCATCAGCTGCCCAGCAATAAATGCCAGAAGCAACAGCCTTCCTCAGAAATGAACAGGAACCACAGAGAAATCTCACACAACTGAATCACCGATGAACCTTGCAGCCGGCAGCTACTCAGCAATAAATGCCAGCCACTGCAGTCTGCACAGGACATAGGGCAATACAGATAACCAAAAATGATACAGAACAAATTCGTGAGACAACCCTTCAAACCAATGCAAACAGCGGGAATAGTGGACCCAAGTGATTACAAGTCAAAGGACAAGAGCCATTCTCCACAAACACCGAAAGCGAGTCAAGAGAGAACAACTGAGAGTAGAATTGAATCTGATCTGACAAATGTAGATGATTTATCAAATTATTTGTCAGCAAAGAGAAACTGCACTGTGCAACAGCCAGGATGGGGGAACCATGGACGTCCAAGTTAAGATACCCAAAAGTATCTCTGTTGGTACCATGTATACTTCCACCCAAAATAGCTGCAAGCAGTTATGCAGTATGCCCAAACTGGTAAGTCTACAAACAATAATCTCTGATGCTAACTTAATTTCAGAACACGTCAACTTCACTGAATAGATGAACATGAGCTCAAAAGCACAGACATCATTTTCGGTAAAATGAATGTGTTTCTAAACCACAGAAGAAGTCTCGATTGAAAATACAATAAATCCACAAAACAATGTTGCAATTGTCGCAGTGCGTACCTCAATGAAAATCGCCTGCCAGTCCACAATGTGAATAAACACAAAGTTAACCAGCAGACAATCACCAGGTCACACCGAAACAAAAGCAAACAAAACGCAAGATTGCTGTCTCACAAAATTAATTAAAGGAAAATTCTAACAGAATATCACAAGTGCCTCGATGTGTACCACACTTAAAATTACCTGAAGACCACAATGTACAAGTACAAAGCTATCAAACAGACAATTAAGTGCAACACACCACAGCAAAAGTTAAACATTCTGTCTCACACAGTCAAGGGAATTAAAACACTGTTGCGAATGCCTCCGTGTGTGACACACTCAAAATTATCTGGAGTCAGAGTACAAGTACAATGAAATCCAGAAGACAGTCAAGTGCTCCACACTAAAGCAAAAAGCAACACACCTCACTCTCCCCTGTTCAAAAATGAAATGAGAGCATGAAAGAAATGCTAAGCTAAGTTAAGAGTGTGTTTGTTGAATAGACCCTAGACAGTAACCAATGCTAATCCTGCAAAGTACAAACTAAGCAAACACAACTTAAAAAATGTGAGACAACACCTCTGAAGTGTGAGACAAATAGTAAAGGAGATGAATGAAGGTGTGAATGCTCACACTACACCTATGGCTTATCCCAAATGTCAAATTCAGAAAGTGCAAATTTATATCTGCCCTCTGAATTCAACAGAATTTACAAAAAATTAAAATAATTACATTAAATTTGCACTAGCATAGAATCTGACTGCCGGTCCACCGAAAATCAGTATTACTGTCCTCAGTGAGAGCCAAACAGACAGGTCACAATGGCTAGGCAACAACTAAATAAATTAGTAAAAATTGTTTACGAAAACTAATTTAAATTTAAGAAAATTTGCAAGGCAAAGAGCTCAACTGCCACTCCTTCGAAATGCAGCAAAATACTGCCCTCAAAGGTAAGCAACAGCCAAGATCAGACTGCCTATGCAACTAACTACTAATTTTAAATTAAGTTTACAAATTACTCTAACCTGTCAGCAAAATATGACTGACTGTTGTGTGTAATTACTGAATTGAGGGGGACATGTGCAACCCAACCTAAGATTTGTTTCAATCTATGTTGGTGCCATGTGCCTCCACCCAAAATAGAACAACTCCACAAGCAATCAAGTTAATTTGCTGCTAAATAACTAATTAAATTGAAATTAGATATTTATAAAACTATCTAAAGTGAAGAATTAGGAAATAGTGTAATGTCACAATTGCCTCAGTATGTAAAACAATTTCTTGCAACAACCGCAACAAAAGTGACCACTATACCTTCCCCTCCCAACAAAAAATTGAAGTATTGATTTAATCTAATGTGTTATATAAATAGTTTAATAAAGTTCTAAGTTCTAAGTTAGAGTTTATACTGAAACATTGATTAATCCTACTAAGTGCAAACAA
Organism: Platynereis dumerilii; assembly: GCA_026936325.1. Lineage (NCBI taxonomy): Eukaryota > Metazoa > Annelida > Polychaeta > Phyllodocida > Nereididae > Platynereis > Platynereis dumerilii. Next base: position 45,441,666 of record JAPTHN010000003.1, on the reverse strand, counting down.
TACAGACACCTAAAATGTGAGAAAAATATTCAAACAAACAGTGTCTAATGTAATGTCACCACACAAAGTTAGAATTAAAAAATGTATGAACTATTAAATAATAATCTGAGAACTAGCTAACCTGACAGCAGAGACAAAATAAATAAATACTCAAGGCTAACTTGAAAGTCAGCTCAAGTATATAAATGCTCAAGTCACAATAATAATGTGATCAAGCACTACAGCAAAAATGCTCAATTCACTGCAAACTCAGTGACCAAGCAATTAACATCCGGGCTCCGAAGTTACTTCTGAACACCAATGTAGTATTTAATACACACAAACAATAATACAATGTGCAATGTGCAAATGTACCAGTGTCTCTTAGTGTAGGTCTGCTTCCTTCTGCTGCCAGGCTTGTTCTGCCAGATTTGGGCTGGTGGAGGGAGCTGCAGCAGAGCCCCTGGTGGCAACAACAGCAACACCACCAGTGGCCAGCACTGGAACCAGGGCACATCTGCTACAGTGGAAACGAATCTCATGTAAATGTTTTTATTTTTCTTTCTGTACACAAAATGTATTACACTGTATGTATCTCTTCTGTTGTCTCTTTGTTATGAACACATTTCTCGCCTGACTGTCAACAAGAGAAAATTGTTTGTCTCAGGTACTGCCACATATTTAGCTCCCTATCAAGAATTGGTAGTCAGTCAGTCTGTTATCTTGTAAGGCAGAAAGGCATCTTATAATCTGTCTGTTTGTCTCAGTCCTTATATAGATCTGGTTAATGTTTGATATCAGGTTAATCATACCCTATTAGGCGTGGTTGCAGATATCTCTGCCAGATTTGGTACCACTCAGATATTGGATGATCACTATCACCTGGTGCTTATTACATTCACCTGGATGTTGCAGCATTGTTGCTATTGTATCCATGTGGGATTCTTATTACATTCACTAATTTGTGGTGTCATAGCATAATGGTTTCATATAAGGCTATCAGACTAATAAGTTATATATATATCCAAGTATTAAGTCTATTTTCTCGTAACTTATTAATGTCGTACCATCATCTCTCCATTTACAGCAAAAGAAATAAGATAGATTCCCCTAAATATCGGTGCAATATCATATAGAGGTAGGGTAAATCTTTACTTAAGGTCAGTGGAGACAATTAAAGGAATGAACGAGAGTGGGGTCCCGCCTTCGGACTCCAGCAATGGGTTAAAAAAAAAGACTCCTATTCCAAATCAACAATTTGGCTCATTGTGTGTTCAAAACATTGATTGTGTCTGACTTTGAGCTTTCAAGTTTGACTCCCTCTATAGAAATGAAATCTATAAAACTCCATGACTCTGACTCCCATCTCTTGACTCTGACTCCTCAATTGATAAGTGACAGCCTGGATAATTATTGTTTCCTCATACTTTTGTGTTAGACCATCAAATGTGATTATTCTATGTCTACGGATAGAAGTGATCTTATTTCTTAAGATGTAAAATGTTGCTATTATTTCTGCATCTATTATGGTCATCTCAGATTCATCTGTAATGCGATACTGAAATAATTTAGTTAATTTGGCCTCTGCCGATGACTTTCACCTGGCATCACAAATTATTGTAATTTTGTATGTCTGCCAAGACTGCCGTAGAGTCTGTTAAGAGACCTCGAAGGTCAGTGTATATGAGACTGCTCGTTCACTTTTTGTGGATGCAAATATTTCTGAACAAACCAGTGCTCTGCCTCATAATCATCATCATTCAATTTTTTTGTGGTTTATCGCATGTACTGTTTCAAAATGGCTCTCTTCTCATTGCTTTTTGTGGTTTGGTGGTCCTCTGGAAATCCTTTTCAAGTTATTTCAACCACCAAACTGGCCTTCCACGTCATTGACACTTGCCATGCCAGTTTACATTTAAATACTCCTCTTATCAGGTTCATTGCTTCTGGATGGAAACCTGTTTCTGGTTAAATAAAAAATAACTGATACAAATTAGTGATTAAATCACTCCACTAAGCAACATTTGGAGGTCAAATTGAAATGTGGGATGCTGTTCCGCAAAGAGCTAAAATAAGATTTGGCCCTTCATTGTAAACTGCATGAACTGCCCAGTGGTCGAAATCTGTTAAACCCTTGAATTGGCTGATCCCAATCGATATGCAGGTCCTTATCCCCTAAGTCTTATTGGATGTCCCCTTAGTCATAACAATGGGTAGGTCTTCTGGTAAACATGGAATTGATCCTATTGTTGTCGTCAACTTCATTAAGTATCTCAATGATAAAATCAATCTGATCAATGCAGATCTTCTTGGAAATGATTTGGACCATCCCACTGCTGTCCTGGCTTGTAATGACCTGGCAATGGCCTTGAAACTGATGAACAAGGTCAAGGTCAAGGTGACTTACAGTATTACTTCTGAAAAGGTAGCTCATTCCTGTTTGTAAGCCTACCGGTTAAGGGAACCAACCACTGGAAGTCACAGAGCTTCGTGAATAGTGACTCCGACTTACAACTCCTATTTGAAATGGTTGCACACAAATATCACAAGATTAGCAAGAAAAAAACTAACTTCACAATGTTACCTTATGATTTTGTACATGGGACACTTGTTTAGGAGGATTTGTGTAAAATTGTGAATACATTTCACACTGCCCACCAATTTGTTTTTATAAATTATTCAGTAACCTAATTCATATTTGACTCGGATTCTGACTCCACCTTAGAACAAAATTTCAAGTCGGACTCCACTCAAAGCCTCCGACTCCATCTCCGAAGCCCTGAAGGGTCCTCTGATGTAACTTAAAAGTCATACTGTAGATCTATTTTCCAGGTCAAGGTCATGAAGATTTTTTGCACAGACCAGTAAATGGTACACGTGTCCCATAATGGCAGATTCCTGTCGTAAATGACTTTCAGATGTTTATCAAGAAACTAAATTAAGATAGCGAAGAACACTTAACATTGTTGAACCCATAGATTGGATTGGTGGAGAATGTCGTATTCTGTGTGCTTTTGTTTCAGGATACTTATTATGCGTCTTTACCTTTGCTCAAATTCATTGTTTTAGAATACAAAATTATTATATTGAAAATATTAACACAAGTTCAACATTGTAGAATGATGATGTTATTCAATTTTCGTTGTGAAAAGAAATCGCATAGCATTGTCCTATGTTTTCATCTCATTAGATGAGCATCCTTACTGCCACATGCAGTTTGGTTGAGGATGTTTAGCATTGACCCTATGGCAAAACATCACCCATTTCACTTACTTACAGGTGGCACTGTACTTATTTGGTTTCTGGAATTCTGTATTGGTTCTAATTTTGTTGAAATTTTATACTTTTCAAAAATAAGGAGTTGAGAAGAAAAAAATAAGTCACATCATGTACGCTTAACCAAATAAATGTCGATGCCCTTCGTAAATAGCCACTCCACATGAAATTGTTGAATGGGAGAGTGGGCAGTTCAGTAATTGACCCAATTTCATCTGTACCCTATCCATTGAATAAAATTCTGGCCATCCATTTGATATTCCTCTCATGCTCTGAGACACTGGTGGTCAGGCCATCCAATTGAAAAGTGAAGGGCATTTTTAGCCTCCCCTGTCATGCTTGGCAGTTTGGTGTGTTCAGCCCTCAATGTTTGTGTTTGTACCCTTATCACGTACTTCTTCTTAATGAGATCACCCTACTTCCTCCTTATTGGGGTTTATTGGGAGGGGAGCGGGCGTTTAAATGGTGGAGTGTGTAAGATGCCACAAGTGGTTGAATTAACAACGCCTGATGTTGTCCTCCGACCAACAACTTGGAGAAATTTGGTATCTCAATGTTTGTTTCACAGAGATAGTTTTGGTTTTCCCAAGACAAAATGCATCTCTGAAGACAATACCGTAATATGGGGTGAATCGGGACAGTTTTGGCCGTTTTTCTGTTATAGAATGGCCAAAAATCAACCCAGAAATCAAAATATGGTGTCAAATTGTGTCCAAGCAAAAGGTCTAACTATCCCTTGGAGCTACAAGTGATATCTTAAATTTCCAATGGTCAGGGCCCAGAAAACCACTGTCCCAATTCACCCCTCACTTTGGGGTGAATCGGGACACTCCATTATTTCCACAATAAAAATTCCCTACCTTCTTTGAGTGATCTCTACTTGTGAACAAACATTAGAAAACACGTTCAGTACGCAAAAAAAAAATTGAAGGAAACTTGAAATCAATTTCATTGATAATATGCAGATTTATGAAAATGTGATCAATGACAGAAAACATTTAAAAACAGTATTTTTCTTCGAATTTTGCCAGTGATTGATAATTCTGGACTAAATCCACCATAAATGATGCCAAGTTCAATAATATTCATCAAAAAGCCACGCCAGCAAACTCAAATGAAAATAAGTAGGGTTATTTTGTTCAATCCCGAAACTTTGCCATGGACCTGGATCTTAACCCAGAACCAAACAATCATAATCTCGTATACAGTCTATTATCATGGTCCACTATGACTATTTTAAACTGATTTTAAAGCCTGCTGCTAGTTTGGTGGTTGTAATATTTATACTTTATTTAGTACACACAAAGTTTTGACCACCTGTAAAAATGTCATTTCTGAAGGGCCAAGTTTAAGGTACTGCAGCTCCTCACTGCCTGCAGTTAGAAATACGAAATTCTATCACATTATGCGCACTTATGTTTACTAAAAGTGTACCAAAAATTAAATTCCTAAGGCAAGTAGAAACTGATGCCTTTGAGCAAATAAAATGTTTCCCTGTTCTGTCCTGATTCACCCCAGTGTCCCAATTCACCCCATATTACGGTATATCTTCTTCTGATGCAACATGTCTGTGAAACAACACATCTTCCCGTGACACATCTCACTTTCCTGTGACACAAAACTTATTGTACATGTTCCTGACTTCTTGTCCACTACACTCACTGGAAGAACCTTTTCTCTCGCAGTCCCATCGTTTTCTTGGGACTTCGGGTGTCGACTTGAAGTTTTTTAATTGCGACATGTAGCAAATTATTATATCAGAGGCTATTTCCACATTTTTACCGGCTTTGTTTTCAAACATAGTGATAGAAAGATGCAGCCGTAGCCCCGTACATCAAGGGAAGCAGAGGAGTATTGTTTTCTCATCATTCTGATCAACTATTTATTTATCGTGTTAGCTTTGTCTTGAACTGCAGCGCCTCCGGTAAGCCAGCCTAAATATCCGGGATCTGAATTTCGGAACCGGCTGTGCGTGCTGTCCATTACATTGCTTTTTGGGTTGTTTTCTTTGGCTTTATGGTTAATCATTATTCTCTGAGAGTAAGGAAGTTACTAAGCTTGGATCTTTATTCGATTAGGCTGCTGCAACTTAATGATTTTTGGTTTGGGATGGGATTGGCCTGGCTCTATGAAGTGGGCTTGGATTACTGGCATTGACCTTTCCAACTTTGCCAATTCTAAGGACTCCTTCTTCCTTCTACCATTGGTTCAATGAAACAGTATTGAAAAACCATTATCTCTCTGTCTGTAAGTGTTAATGATGATTTTTGATTAATTTGATGAAGGAATTTATGTCAATATCTTTTGAGTTTTTTTTTTCTAAATCATACATGCATGTATACATTGAGTTAAGTTGACTTGAATAATGTTAAAAATTCAGACAAGTATAAATAACTTTAATATGTATAATTTGTATATCAGTTGATCATATTTAGCAATTTGATAACTTCAAGTATTTCAATCATTTATAAAAACCCGAAACTTCCAAGAAGTCATAAATTGCATGAGATCTCGAGTAGTCTATCACAATTCCAAGTCTTCCCATCTTTAGTAAATTGATGGTATTGGTTGGCTAATAATAATTTGGAGACTAAGCTGGAATTTTCCTTGGTAATCTCCAGCTTGAATGGCTTAGGTTGCCAAATACCCTCCTTCTGTTTGGTATTGGTCTGTTTGGAGTGGCCTGGTGTTTATTGCCTGTTCGATGAATCGGCTTCTTTAGAGCAGTGTTTACCAATAAGCTTGGATGGGGCCATCCTCTGGCTGTTCCCTGGTGTTTTTGTTTGGCTGCTGGACAGTTCTGGTCCTTGTGCTTTTCATTAGAGGTTGCTGGTCAATCTTGTGTTGTGAATCTTGTGTGACCGATCTTGCTGTCAATCTTGTGCTGTCAATCTTGTGCGGTCAATTGATGCTATTGACACAATAGGCAGCTCTTCTTGCCATATCATATCGAGTCACACTGTTGAATATATATACCAATGTATACTGTGTCTTTGGAGTGCCATGTTAAAATCTTCCAAAGAATACTAATCAAAATTCTGTGATTTTTTTTCCTAGATATTAAAGCTTATCTATATGTATACTATAATGAGTATGCTAAATCGTATGAATAGGCTATAATAGTTTTATGATGTGAAAGCTTTTGAGTGTTTGGATATAAGATAGTTATTGTATGCCCAGTTCTAGGTGCTCACGACGGTTGATTGAGAGAGAGCGGGAGTCCTCAACATGTTACTCATTTACCCCATGTGAGGGTTCTTTTACTTGCACAGCGCAAACACTGATACGAGTCTCATCCGAATGACACCCAGCTTGGATCTTGCTCATGAAGGCCGATTGAAAAATTTGGGTTCCCCACGTGGGTTTCGAACCCATGCAGAGATCTTTAGCGCAGCAGTCCTAGTCCAACCGCTTGGTCGTCCACCTGCAGAACAAGGCATGATGGATGAATAATTGGGCTTTATGTCCTGTGTTTTTGCACTTGGTAGGCCGATTAGGACAGGATGAGGACGCAGCAATGAGGCAAAGAATGATTGAAACAACCATCCAACATAGGCCCAGGTGACCTGGCAAGAGCTGGATTGGAACCTTGGACCCAGCGATTGGCAGCCCAGCACGCTACCGCTAGGCCAACCCTCCCCTTACCAACGACGGCAACTGCCAACCAAGATGACAGAGGTTACTATTACAAACCCCATGGCAGGCAACAGGAGCTTTTAACCGAGGCAAGTATTCTCCGGGGACTCGGTGACAAATTTGCCTGTTTGACTTGGCGATGAAATTTTTCTCATGCAAGATTGCCCTTCTTTGCCCTTCTTTGCCAAATTCCCTGAAGGCTCTTTATTGGGCCAAGTGGGTTTGCAATGATTTGTTGTTATTTTATTCTGTATGCATTTTATATTCAACGCAAAAAGTGTCAGTTTTCATACCTTTCATCAAAAGCTTTGGCAATACGATTGTGATGTATAAGCGCTGTGTATGTCTGGAGTTGCTTCATAAATTGAACATTGCTGGCTGTTCTGTTTTGGCCTTAAAGTGGCTGTTTTACAGTCTGTCACTATGATATGGAAAAAATGAGGACCACCCATGTCATCTTCTCTTCTTTCAACATGGGAAACAGAGGCTGACTGATTAGTCATGATCAAGAGCAAAGAGAACGCCATTTCACTTTGGAGTGAAAATCAGATGCATAATCCTTTCGTTTGGCTGTCACCAACAAGCGAGATTAGTCTCCTTCAATCAAATTAACATTGAAAGTATTGGGTATGATCATACAAATCATCAGCACGATGACACACGAAGTGCAAATTTTACAGTGCAACAGTCCACTCTTTTTCTATATGAAAGTGACAGACTGTAACAGACAGACTTACCTTAAAGAGGCTGCTTTAACAGACAGATTCCGCAGCTTAGAAGAGTTTTCAGAGAAAAAAACCACAGGCAACCCAAAGCATACTGTCAGTGTGAACGACCTGGTGTAGTAACATGACTCTATGGGTTAAGAAATTGGCTAAATTTGTCTTGGCAACCTGAATGAAATGGCTCTCCTTAGTATTGACATTATTGGGGCAATGGGCCCTAATAGCATGCCTTATCCATTTGTAAGTCTTCCGAGGCTTCAATGGTAAGAAATTGGCAGTTCTGTTTTCTGACAAACTGGGGTTTTGGGGCCCTGGGGATCCTAACAATCATTTTAGCTTCCTTCTACTTCTTTCAAGTTTCTCTTTGTTATATAAGTTCAATCTTAAGCAAGAATATTCATGTCAATGCTTCTCGCTTTGTACGACACCGTGTCCCACACAGATTTATAACAAGCTTAAATTAAACAATTAATTCTCGCTGACAAAACACTCAGTATTTGTTCCGTAAATGTACAATTGCAGTTCTGGTTGCACGTCTCAATCTTGTATATATGTGCAAGATAGAAGTTGAAGTCAGGTTTGGCTGAGTCCCTCAAAGTTTTCTTGTTTTCTTGATGGTCCACAATTTATTCAGGAATGCATTGATTTTACGGTTCCTTTAGTGTTTTCTTTCTTTGGTTCATTTTATCTCTTTTTGAAATTTGCAACGGTTTAATTATTTTTTTATGATTTGTATTTGAGTTCTTAATAATTAATCCACTATGTGATGGCCCGATGGGCTGTTCTGCAGTCTTTCACCCAACCGTGACCTCATAGTAGAGAGTGGCATGGAAAGAAGATGATGGTCATTTTAGATGTCCATGAAGTAATAATGGGTGGTTGTGATATTTTTCATTTGGTAAGGTTTTTCGGATGTTTGTGATCTAGAACCATGTTTCGGTTGCAGTTTAGTTATATACAAAACAACAGCTGACTTCCTTTACTGCACTGTGGCTTTTGCAAGTGTGTAGGAGAAGGCCATTGTGGGATATTTAGTGAAGGTTAGAGGTGTGACTGATCATTTAGGTAGGTCAGAGGTCAGGTTAGAGAAGTGTATTGGTGAGGATCCTCAAGGTCAGTTTAGCAGAGATACCCTATCCACACATAGTATCCAGGAAACACTACACTCCTTTCTTGTAAGTCGATAAAACTTGAGTGTTTGGCGGATCATCAATAGGCAATTTGGGCAGTGGTCTGAAGTCTGGAAGGAACTGTGAAAGTGGCTGGGTGCAACCCCATAATCACTTAACACGTCCTTATGTATGCTGGCCTCTTGACAAGGCAGTGGCCAGTGAAGCTGCCCTGCATGGTAAAGTGGCGGATGGGTGTAAAACATTGCAAACAAAAAAAGAGCGCTCAACACATTTTTCTTACGTGTTTGTCTTGTATTCATGGACCTTTCAAGCTTGCCAGGAGAAGCATAATGCTGCAGAATAATGGCAGTTCTCTGTGTGACTCCACTCATCTCAGTCACAATATTGTCACTGCCATACATTGTATCAAGTACGTTGCTACTGGAGCAATCTGGCAATATTGTATCTAGCATAAGTGGTGCGAGCCTTCCCTCTGCGAGTCACACTTAGGAAGAAAGAAAAACACTTCTAAAGAGAGAGCAAAAAAGACCCGGTTTCCTGTCATTTGTTGGAAAGCAATTCATGATGTTGTTATGTCCTGCAATGATTGACCCTGCAGCCCAGTTTTAACCGCAGTTTCATGCCCGTTAAATAAAACCAATCAGCTGTGTGATGCCTGTATCCGCTACTTAAACGTAAGTATGGTATGTAGGACTGTTCTCCTTAATGTCATTTGTATTCCACTCTTACCGTGATACAAATGGTCACTACTGTGTTATGTACAGTAAGCATTATTACACCTTTTTGTTTACCAAGCCAAATTTCTTGGTTTTATTCATTGATCTCATTTTTACCGAGGCCTCCGAAGGAGGTCCCCGGTCTTGCAATCAGTGTCGGTCGTTCGGCTGAAGACGCCTGAACTCGCCAACTTTGCCGCCTGAAAACGCCGGCTAAATACAAATCTGCCCTGCCAAACTTTGTCCGTCATCATTACGGGCCCTCAGCTTGTGAAAGCCGCACAATTACGCACCTGAAACGTATCCGAAACACTTTATTTCACTACTGAAACGAGCGCATGTATTTCCACAGCTTATTTTCGCCATCTTTACAACAGCGAGGTGGGCGGATGTGGATTTTCGCGCCAAAAGCGTGCATAAATTAGGCGCCGGAAACACCCGAACGGCCAATCACGTCACGGCATTTCATGGAATTCAAATATGGAGGACGACAGGAACAACAATTCATGTGTGCTGACAAGTTTCGGCTGAATTGATAATATATGGCCATACCCGTGACTGTCAGGTATTTAAACTTATGAAGTTAGGCGTAATTGACATTGTACGATAGAAAAAAATATTTTTAATGCAACTTTGGGTCTATTCAGCCTTGAATTGTCATTGTTCTATAATATCGCTCAAGCGTACATCGCCAAAATGCACTGTAACGGTCGCGGTAAAAACTGCGTAAATCATCTCGAAACTCAATCAATGCGGTTACTCCAGTGATAATGTAAAATTTTAGGCAAAATTACCTTAAATCTGAATCACTCTATTTTCTGTGAACTTTAAAGGCACAAAATAATAATTTCCTTTAAATATTCATGAAAAATATTATTTTATGTCTCAGGCGGGAAATATTTGTACTTTCATGCAATTTCAGTCAATTATAGGCCTATAAATAGCCTATGAAGAGCCATATTTGTCACCCACCCCTGGAGCCACGCTATGGCAACAGCTATAACAAAACTAATTTTTAATATTGTTTTCTGAGGCCTCCAAAAACAATTTAGGACTTAGAAAACATTATTAAGAATTTGTTTTGTTATAGCTGTGGCCATAGGGTGGCGCCAGGGGTGTGTGCCAAATATGGCTATTTATAGGCTATTTATAGGCCTATAATGCCCTGAAATGGCATGAAGGCAAAAATATCTCCAGTGCGTGACAAAAAATATTAATTTTCATGAATATTTTTAAGAAATAATCATTCTGTGGCTTAAAACATCACAGGGAATTAATTTTTAGGTGAGAATCTCTCACCTATTGCGATAGCCTTCCTGGAATGCATGAATGCTGGCAGGGTAACAACACTTGATCTTTCGCTTCCAATAACTCAGTTTCTAAAGCCATTCACACAGTCAAACTACATCAGGTACTGTGTTTATGCATAAACTCCAGAAAGTCAACATTACATGCCTCTCCTGTCACTATTTAAGCATTTTCGTAATTATCGCCCATGCTATGCTATGCATAGGGCGATTATGCTTTAGTGCTGAAATCTACTGAAGGGGTGAAATTACCAATGCTGTGGCCTCAACCAGCCCACTCTGGAAGTTCTTATCATATGCATAACACATTGATACCATTGCAGATGTGCACAACGGTTCGTATTTTCAGTTTAATTCAATATTAGAAAATTTACTATTATCAGTTTTAGAGGCTATCAAGGTCCAGAAAGCCTGCATTGTGGTGGCCATTTTCCCTTCCACAGGGTGAGTTTTAGTACACAGAATGGCCACTGCAAGCAGCTCATCAGATACATTACACAAGAGGGCAGCACCTGCAAGTCCTTTGCCACTTCTTCCCTTTGCACCACATTCTATTTCTGGGAAACTCAGCAATTCCTGCATCTCAGTAAAGTTCATGCATCTGTCCAACTAATTATACAGGTAGCACGGGCTTATATTGTATCTATTTCATATTATTCTATTCTCTTCCCTCCAATCTATGGGCAACTTACTATATATTATATAAATCTGTTTTATATTTATGTAAATAAAATACTGGTTATAATATACACTCATGTAAACAAAAGATAGACATATAGATAGATAGATAGATAGATAGATAGATAGATAGATAGATAGATAGATAGATAGATAGATAGATAGATAGATAGATGCATGGATAGACGGATTGGCAGACAGATAGGATAGATGGATAGGATATACAGTAGGATAGGATAGATGGATAGTATAAACGGATAGGATAAACAGACAGGATAGATAGATAGATAGATGGAGGAATGGATTGACAGATGGATTGATGGATATATGGGACAGACGGACAGGATAGACGGATGGGATTAACAGATAGGATAAACGGATAGGATAAACAGATGGGATAAACAGGTAGGATAAACGGCATAAACGGACAATATAAACGGACGGGATAAACGGATGGGATAAACGAACGGGATAAACGGATAGGATAAACGGATAGGATAAATAGAAACGTAGATAGATAGATGAATGAATGGATTGACGGATGGATTGAATGATAGATAGACGGATGGATAGACAGATTGACAGACGGATAGGATAGATGGATAGGATAGATGGCTGGGATAAACAGATAGGATAGATGGATAGTATAAACGGATAGGATAAACAGACAGGATAGATAGATAGATAGATGGATGGCTTAATGGATAGATGGGTTGACAGACGGATAGGATAGACGATAGAATAAACGGATAGGATAAACAGATAGGATAAACAGATAGGATGAACAGGTAGGATAAACGGGATAAACGGATAGGATAAACGGATGGGATAAACGGATGGGATAAACAAATGGGATAAACAAATGGGATAAACGGATAGGATAAATGGATAGGATACATGGATAGGATAAACGGATAGGATAAATGGGATAACGGATAGGATAAATGGATAGGATAAATGGATAGGATAACGGGTAGGATAAACGGGTAGGATAAACGGATAGGATAAACGGATATGCTAAACGGATAGGATAACAGATAGGATAAACGGATAGGATAACAGATAGGATAAACGGATAGGATAAACAGATAGGATAAACGGATAGGATAAACAGATAGGATAAACAGGATAAATGGGATGAACCAATGCTTATGGGGTACTGGATAAACGGATAGGATAAACGGATAGGATAAACGGATAGAATAACGGAGAGGATTAATGGATAGGATAAACGGGATAAACAGGATAACGGGTAGGATAAACCGATAGGATAAACGGATGGGATAAATGGATAGGATAAACGGATGGGATAAAGGGATAGGATAAACAGATAGGATAAACAGATAGGATAAACGGATAGGATAAATGGATAGGATAAACAGAATAAATGGGATAAACGGGATAACGGATAGGATAAATGGATATGTTAAACGGATAGGGTCAACAGATAGGGTAATGGATAGGATAAATGGATAGGATAAACGGATGGGATAAACTGATAGGATAAACGGATAGGATAAACAGATAGGATAAACAAATAGGATAAATAGATAAGATAAACAGGATAAATGGGATGAACCAGTGCTTATGGGGTACTGGATAAACGGATAGGATAAACGGATAGGGTAAACAGATAGGATAAATAGATAGGATAAAAGGATAGGATAAACGGGATAAACAGGATAACGGGTAGGATACACGGATAGGATAAACGGATAGGATAAACAGATATGATAAATGGAGAGGATAAATGGATAGGATAAATGGATAGGATAAAAGAACAGGATAAAAGAACGGGATAAACTGGTTAACGGATAGGATAAACATAGGATAAAACATGCGGGGCATGGGCGATGCTGTGCCATTATATGTGCTTGTTAACTTCCCTGCTTACTCAAATGGAGATCATGCAGAAATTGCTGGTAGTGATAGTAGTTGTAGTAATTGTTCTCCCTTGGCTCCGAGGGATGGTCACGAAATGGTGCTTGACCCTGATGGATGTATAGAAAGTGATGGATAGAAATGGATGGATGGATAGAGTTTGGTGAATAGAATGTGGTGGATAGAACTTGGTGCATTGAATTTGATAGATCCAATAGGGGAAATAGAATTTGATGGATAGAGCTGGGTGGAGTTAGAAAGTAGACTTCTACCAACCTTTGCACATTATCTTTATGTGCCTCCTTGTTTAAAATTCGAGATTCGAACCTTCCAGTGCTTCGCACGGTATTTTTACATTAAGTCACTGGAGATAAATGACCACAGTGATACACCTGTTAGGCCTACAAAAATGACAGACCCCATTTTCGAAAGCTCACATGAATTTATGTTTTCTGGGGACTACGCTATAGAAATGCACTGGAAAATTTCCTCTGACCTAATATGGCACTGAGCATGCCAGGGAGTGACCTAACTTATTAAACATATATAGAGCCGAGGTTTAATGTGCTTTGCACGGTATTTTTCAATTTGCAATAGCAGATGTGTCTGGGTGAACATAAATTCCACTTTTTTCCAGCAAATTCACATTATGCTGTGGCTCGTGAATCAAAGTAAAATGTACCAGTTTATTGGAGATACACCATATCAGGAAAATTGCCAGTTATAAGAAAAATGGACGAAGCAAGAGAAAGTGGAAATTTCAATAAAAGTTTCGACTGCGATGCTGATGTCTTAATAGGCCATCATAGCTCTTCATAGGTCGTTGCTGCCAAACACTCAATACTTCTGAAGCTCAGGCTCCTCAGCTGCTGTTGCATGAGTGTTTGCATGCAGGTCTGCTTGCATGTCTAGATCTTGTAAAATAATTAATGTGCTAATTTAAATTTCAAGACTTGTTCTGCTGACTCTTCCAAGTTTTTCTGTTGTGTTAATGGACCAAAATTTGATTGCCTGATAAGGAGCATTTTACTTTTATACTCTCTATTGTCTTTTGGTTATTTTAATCTATCTAATTTTATCTATCTTTCTGTGCTGTTGAACAATCCAGTCACTTGAATCTATGTATTTATAAGTGACAAAAATATTAATTCTGGCGAACCGGTAAATGATATGTAATTCTAGAGAACTGGGAAGTTGTTGTATATCTTTAAAAGTTGATTCTTAATGTAATTGTTTAGTTGCTTTTGAGAAATTTAAAGTTCTAATGGTTGTTGAAGGTCTTTCTTCTGGGTTTGCGATCAGATTGGTGATTTATGTTGATAAAATTCAGAAGGTCAGAGAAGTATGTCATTGAGAAAATACTAAGATCGAGAGAGATGTAATATCTAGAAATAAAAACTACTCTCCTTTCTTACTCTCCTTTCTGGTCAGTCTGTATAACTTGAGCATCTGGCGGATCGTCAATAGGCAATTTGCTCAGTGGTCCACAGTTTGGAAGAAGCCATGAAACATGCCGGTGCAACCTAACATCACCAAACACATCCTTATGTATGCTGGGCTCTTGTCAAGGCAGTGGCCAGTGAGGCTGCCCTGCATGGTAAAGTGGCGGATGGGTGTAAAACATTGCAAACAAAAAAAAGAACTCTCAACACATTTTTCTTATGTGTTTGTCTTGCATTCATGGGGCTTCGCAGCTTGCCAGGGAGTGGAAGAATTGTGCCGAATAATCAGAGTTCTTTGTGTGACTATGCCTCTTCTCATAGCCTCTGTCACTCCCATACATTGTACTAAGCATATGGCAACTGTAACAGTCAAGCAGTAATGCATCTTGGACAGGTATGAATATTGAATAAGCTGCCTCTCTGCAAGATAGACCATGGCAGGTATTAATGGCTTGCAATGGGGACACTGCGAGATAAAAAAAGATTCTGTAAGTTGTTTTTGAAACAAATCAGTAATACTCTGGTCCATATTTTTCCTAGGACCCTTGAAATTACTGACTTTAAGTCAACTTTGTACATGTCTGACAAGTTCAATTCGCATGTGTCCTCTGCATCACTACTTCATATATTCCCTTTGATGTCATGGTTATTCTGCTCTTACACAGACAAAAGTGAGCACTACACTCTCCCACTGGTCTCCCAGTCTCTCTGTTATGTGTACTCAACAGTAATATTCGGTCATCCTTTTGTTAACCAAGCTGCATTTTGTTCTCTTATTCATTGACCTCATTCTTACGGTTTGCAATAACAAATTTGTCTTGTGGGTCAACGGGATTTCCGCATTTTTAGCTAGTCCGCAACACCCTACCCTTGCTGCAATATGAAAACAGCCTTAGTAGACCGATCTTATGTGAGGATATAGAAGTTGATAACTTAGTGTTTTTCATTGGCACATTTAGATTTCTAATTACAACAGATATTTTTTACTTAGCCACAAGTTTGAGAGACCATGCAAAAGTAATTAGGACATAATTATGAACCCGTGATAGGTTACTTGACAAAAGTAACTGTTCCATTGGTCATTTGTAACATGCGTCATCAATTATAATATAGGTGTTTCTTGCAACCAAAGCAACATGATACAACCTAGTGTTGGTAGGCAACCCAATTACAGCATTTGGCATGAAAGGAATATTTGTTTTTGCTGGTATTTTGTTTACATGAAAATAAATTATTTGAGACTATTGATCACTTAAAAGGTTCATAAAGAGCAAATCCTGATTTATCCGCTTAGTCTTTTAATTGATTATGAAAGATTTAGATTCAGGTTGAGTCTCCTCATCACTCATGTTGTTATTGTCTAACCCACGATCTCTTTAAAGACAGCGGTTGTCACGCGAACGCCTCGCGAACATTGCGTGTCAGTTTTAGCATGCGATAGCTGAAAACTCAAAATGAACATAAAAGGCAGCGAAACACGGAGCGCATGAGTGAACTTGTGTTTTGATTGATATCTCTCTGATTTAAAAAGTTCTGTCTGAATGTTGGTTTGTCAGTGTCCATGCAACAGATCCGACCAACAGAGAATGCTCTGGCCAGCATGTGGAGTATTTAATATTCGATACATATTAGGTGTCTTAATTTGTTAGGAAGAAAACTAAGGAGAACAATCCTTAACTTGTATCAACTATCAGGATATTTCCCGGGCTTTAAATTCAGGGGAAAAATTGGGAAATTGTGTTAATCTGTGATACCCCGTGAAGGGAGCCCTCAATATTCAGCCATTATCTGCAAAAGTTTACTTATTTGAAAAAGTGTGGTAAAACAGGAAAAATCTGGGGAAATACTGGGACTTTGTTGCTGAAATCCTATATAGTGGATGTCCTGAACAGTCTGTGTATCTTCACAGATCTTGCTGATGTTCACTTGGCAAACAGAGTTATAAGGACTACAATTAGGACCCCAGGCTGAGAGACCGATATTGACGCACAGTACACATGGCAAGAGGATTAGAGAAAAAGAACATGGAATGTGCACAACCTAACCCAATCTTAACCCCATCTCAAATGGCTGCAGCCTTTATGTGGGCATTGCCTCAACTGTTTACTGAGCAAGCAATAGGATGACAATAATGTTCATTCTGCTGGAAGAACCCACAGCTGGGAGTGGCTGGTCTTCCTTGCTTCATTTGTGCACTGTGATAACCTACCTGCAAATATACAGCAACCGTTATGGATAGGGAAATTCAAGTGATTAAATTCAGTAGTTTCTTCAGGTCAGTGAAGTTGGTATTATCAGCTTGAAGTCACAAATGTTCAAAGTAACATGTCACATGGAAGACATCTAGGAATATTGGAATTATTGCAGTGAAATACTTGCTTGTGATTGGCTGACCAGCTGTCAGGTGGTATAAATACTCCGGCCCTGCAGAGCGGTCATCAGATGCTATTATTTCTGTACGGTATGATTGGCTTTAGAATATATGTCGTCAAATGTATGTTTCCCTTAGGCTTGTGGTGGAATAAATTTCAAGGCAAGAGTGACTATGCTGTACAGTCCTGTATATAATAAGTTTCACCAAATTTTTACAGTGTAGTCCACAGAGGACTTGTGGCACCAGTCTGTCTTACAAGGAAGCAGTAATATATGATGCTATCAAGTCACAGAATTACATGAGCCACAGAATTACATCAACCAACCCAATTTTTTTAAGGAAATGATATCACCAAGATTGATCCGGACATGTCATGCAGCCTCAGATGGGCAGTGACACTTGGTTTACTTTGATAATTACTCTTTTTGATGCTAATTTGTCAGATAAGGTATGATATAAGAGATGAGATTCATGGAGTTAGGCCTGAGATATTTATTCAAGATCAATTCTGCCATATTGAAAAATGCAACAAGGCCATCTACATTTCAGTGTTGTGTGCTAGAATTTCTACTGCCACAATCAGTGCCACATACAGATTATCTTACATAGAGAGTATAATATATGTATTATGTTTATTCGTACATTGATGGTATATTGATTGACAAGTCCCTCAGTTAGGAAGGAATGGAATTATACATGGAGTATTATTGCAAATGTATGCCTTTTTGTACGCCTATGTTTTCTATTGTATTTTAAAAGCAATAATTTGAAAAATAATGTTTGACTAACGTATCATAAATTTTTCTAGTGTCACAATTATCCACCTGCTTTAATATAGCAATGTAACAATAATTTTTATGTGATAGCCCATCATGTCTCACAATTGTTGACAATGCGTCAAATGTTGGCACCTGTGGCAGTCAGATTGATTTTCTGAAGGATTAGTCTAAATTACAATGACAAGAATAGCTTGGATATCAAGTCTTGACAAATTTATGAGAAATGGTTGATTGTACGATAAGATTGTGAAATACATAAGAATGCCCACTATATACAGTACAAGGTATGACCCATGGGTTCTCTGTTTTTGTCCCACTAAAACGGCCCTTTGGTTTATTCAGTTGGGAGGAGGCCCCCGGGGCAAGTAATGCCTATATTTGAAATTAACGAGTATAAAACTTCATACTCTGTGGCTATAGTTCTTCTTGCAAACTGTCTACCTTGAGCAGTTTGGTGTCACGTGGAGCGAATGTTGGATTCCATCGGTATTGAGCAGATCACAGTAGTTTCTCACATCAAAGAAGTTCAAGTGAGCTTGGATGTTTGATTAGCATCTCTTTCAACATACTTCATGAAGCCAATTTGACACATATCTCTAGGCAACCACTAGGCAACAGCCTCTGGCATAACAATATTTATGAGCATAAATATGTGTTGATAAAGAGATGCTTTAACATTATGTTGCCCTGTGTGCCACTTGCAGTCACTTGCATGAGATGCCTTGCCTGTTTGTCTGATTCAGAAATACCTTCTTATATTAGCGAATATACTAAACAAAATGCATGCTGTACCACAGTGCAGCAGTATGACCAGACACATAGTCACACACAGAACTCTCATTATCTTGCAGAATATTTCTACTCCCTGGCAAGCTGCGAAGCCCCATGAATGCAAGACAAACACGTAAGAAAAATGTGTTGAGAGTTCTTTTTTGTTTGCAATGTTTTACACCCATCCGCCACTTTGCCATGCAGGGCAGCCTCACTGGCCACTGCCTTGTCAAGAGCCCAGCATACATAAGGATGTGTTAAGTGATTATGGGGTTGCACCCAGCCACTTTCACAGTTCCTTCCAAACTTCGGACCACTGCCCAAATTGCCTATTGATGATCCGCCAGACACTCAAGTTTTATGGATGACTTACAAAAGAAGGCGGTTTATCCAGAAGAGTCATTGAATCGAATTCTTTTACTGTAACTGCCCAGAAGTCTTTCATTGAGTCACACCTAAACTCTGCCTTACTTTTTTTCGCACCTTTTGCCATTGAATGGACAATGAACCATTGCTGAAGCTTCCTTCTGCAGAGTTAACACTGCAAGTTTATGCCAGTCTCTGTTTGTGAATGTATCTATCTCTTCAGTTTATGTATTCACTACCTGTTTCTTTGTATGTTTGTGATTACAGATATCGGAGGCCAAACTCTGTATGTTAAAGGTGTCACTGTGTCAAACTCTGGGGTCGATGTCTATCTAGCTGTCTGTGTTTACTGTTTACTGTCGGGTCTATATCTGTCTTTAACTCTGGGATCCGTATCTATGTCTAGCTTCTCTCTCTCTCTCTCTCTCTCTCTCTCTCTCAAAATATATCTATTGATTTATTTGAAAAATTATCATTCAACATGCAGAGTATGTTGATGTTGAAAGCTCCCATTGGATTGGTGAAATTATTTACTGTCTGGTTTGTGTTAGTGGCTAACCTCGGGCAGCAATTAGTGTGTGTTCAACCCCAGTAAAACTTTTGGTGATTGCATCAACTGTCTGGGCAGAGGAGCCCTTGTCCCTGCTTTCCAAATTTAGCATCTGATAGATGACTGTTGTATTCCCTTCAGGGGAGCTTCCTTGGGGAAAGGGGGATGTGGGTATTAATGAGGCCTGCAAGAAATGGCAGATTGATGTAGAAGACAAATCTCTCCTCAAGGAAGGAGCAGCTCTTGTCTCTTTATACCATCTTGTCGCTAAAAGAATCCTGTACTAGAAGGGTTTGTGAGGAAATACTTTGGACCCTAGCGAGATTAATATTGACCCAGCGGAGATAGCTATAAGTCAAGAGCAAGAATATTTGGGTTACGTCTAGTTTGTTCTTCCCGAACTTTTTTTGATCATATTACCTTGCGGATTGATTGGCCACTTGTGTGACCTCTGGTTTTACCCTTCTGATAGATATATGGACTTTTTTCTAGATGGTATACCAGGCTGAGGAAAAGAACTATTTTAGAATTTCCTCTGCTGATGTACCTGTATCAGGCTGTATGGAATGGTATGTGTGACTTGGATTAAGGCCAATGCCTCATGGTTTTCAGTGAGGAAATATAATTTTGTCAAATTGCTTTCTCTTCGTGACAATTTAAATCATAACCTTTTGCAATATTTTTGAAAAAAAAGAAAGAAGAATAAATATGCCTTGGTTTTTCCAACAGGGCAGAATGATTAACAACAAACCTAACCAAGCAGTCACGACTGCGGTATATCCCAGCGTCCTTAACTGCGCCACCGTGAAATAACATGTCTTGGTCCCGAGTGGACCACCAACCCTTGTGTCTTGTTTAGAAGACAAAGTTCAAAGTTTATCAGTAATGTCTAGTGCTCTGCCAAGAAATGTCTCCTTGTTAATCAGGGGAGTGCACAGTTTATGACAGTTGTGGCTGAGTTAATGACGGAACTGGTTCACTTTATGACAGCCTTCGAGGAGAGATGGTACTAGAAACAGTAGAATAAGGCTCTTCGCAAGAATATCCATGAGACAAGCGACTGAGCCATAGAGGGGCTATCAGGTCGTACCAAATGTTCTACTGTTTAGTTACCGCTCTCAATCGCAAATCAATGCGTGAGTCCCTGATAGAATCCCATGTTGTTGTCCCATTGAGATGCAAAAATAAAAATGTCCCAGAGGTATTAATGAAATGCATTCTTATGATTTATGTCCCTCTGTTCAAATAGTGTTTACGTGTGGTTATTTCTTTGGTTATGCAAAAGTATCCCTTCAATATATCCATGACCTAGCTATTTATTACCTGTTGTTCACTCCCACTGGTTTGATATTTTAGGATGTTAATCTATGAATACTTAACCATTTCGACATTGTGAGAAAAAGTTTCTGGCTGTATGGGTGCTTTCAAGTGCTATGTCATGCATTCTACATGTATGAAATATGCTAAGTACTGCCTATCAACTATGACCAAAGCTAAATTACTTCGCTTTTACCTATAATCGCAACTCTTGTATAACTACCATTAATGTCAATGTAGAACTAATCGGTTAATCATGTTTATGGACTGTCTAGGATAACTGTTTTCCAAACATGTCTCAAAATAGCTTGCCTTAAGTATGCAAACTTCACAATGACTTGGTTATTTAGCCCCTCCGTTTCCTTCAACAGAAAAAAGAAAAGAGAGAGCGTTCAAATATCAGGTAAATGTTACACTTGGCTTGATACTTCTTACTGAAATCGGAGAAACACTGATGCTAAACGTCAACGTGGTGGCCAGCCACCCTGAAATTGTTTTACATGTTCTTGAAGCATGTGCTTGAATCACAATTAAAACAACTTTTAAAAATATTGATGAGAGATTGACCAACTGAACTAAAGACGCTTATAACAAATTTGCCCATAGAAACCATAGTGTTGTGTCTGTTCCCTAGTAATACTCTGGCCCATATTTTTCCCATTGAATTTACAGATTTTCAGTCAACTTTGTGCATGTCTGCAAGTTCAGTTTGCGTGTATCCTCTGCATCACTACTTCATCTATTCCCCTTGATGTCATGTTTATTCTGCTCTTATAGTGACACAAGTGGACACTATACTCCCTCAGTCTCTCCGTTATGTACAGTTAATGGTATTACACCTTTTTGTTGACCAAACTGTTTTTCATTCTCTTATTCATTGACCTCCTTCTTACGGTTTGCAATAACAAATTTTCTTGTCACTCTAGTGGGCGGATGGAATTTCAGCATTTTTATCAAGTCCGCAACACTCTACCATTGCTGCAACTGAATCAAAGTAGCCACCCCTTATTTTAAACTATTGATCTCTTAAAAGGTTCATAAAGAGCAAATCATGATTTATCCAATTAGTCCCTTAATTGATTACTAGCATTTACCCGTGATGAAAGGCAGTGAGAAAAGTATGTGCCCTATGAAGCATTGCAACTGTCATTTCATAGGTAGCTACATAGATAGATAGATAGATAGATAGATAGATAGATTTAGATTTATTTTGTTTATCCACAGCACGTAGTTTTGTTTACAGCATGAAAAGGGGATGCATTGGAGTATTTCTACTATAATGCAAGGGTGAATGCATCCCCTAAAATAAATATAGATAGACAGATAGATAGATAGAGAGGCCTAATTTATTTTGCCGACATCGACTACAAAAAATGTATCAATTAAAATGCGAGATTATATGATGTTGGAGGGATGGCCAGAGAAGGTAAAAGAGTTTGCTTTTTGGGCACCCCAGGTGAGATGAGGTGATATGTGCATTGATTCATGAAAGAATGGTACAAAGAATAGAGATGCGAATTATTGACCAATTAGGGCAAAATACCTTCAAACATAAATTGTTATAATAGCCACGTGATTAACGAAACAAAGACATATGCCTTCAGGTTAAAATAAGTGTCGGGTGTTGTCTATGGAGCATAGAAAAATGAGGTTGAAGAAGTAGACTTAAAATTATGCCAGAATAAAGAAAATTGCAGTGACATGCACATATCCTTGAATGTGAAGGAAATGCTTGACTGTTGAAGATGAGGGAAGACCTTAATTGCACTTAAGGGTCACACTTCAAGATATGACATTTCAATAGCAATGTAAAAGTTGAAAAGGTCAATTAATTTCTTTACCTGACACATTAAGAGCAATCAGTGTTCCCTGAATACGAAGCAAGCCTGTGTGTAGCAGGCTTGCATGTATCAGGGCAGAATGAGCAGACGAAGTTCTGGATCAAAACAATAATTGCGGCCAAATCAGGGCTCGCTTGGAAACGCATCATTGAAGGATTGTAAAAGTTAGAGAGATTATTGGGTTGTATTTGGTAGTAATGATAGAGAAAACGTTAATGCATGCGGAGGGCTATGTGGGAATGATGAAAAGTGAAAGAGGATTACAGAAATAAGGAAAACAGTGCTGTGACGTCATGTATCCCAGGTCCCATATTAATATATAGATGAAAGATTTAGATTCAGGTTAAGTTTTCCCATCACTCAAGTTGTTATTGTCAAACCCACGATCTTTTTAAAGACAGCAGTTGTCATGCGAATGCCTCGCGATCATTGCGTGTCGGTTTCAATATCTTCAACATGCGATAGCTGAAAAGTAAAAATGGAGACAAAAGATTGCAAAACATGGCACACCCAGGCGAAGTTGTGTTTTGATTAATATCTCTCATTAAAAAAAAAAATCTATCTGAGTGTAGTTTTGTCATTGTGCATGCGACAGATTATGGGCGCGGGAAAACATTCACTTGCTTGAGGTTCAATGCCTGTTGAAGATCGGCCTGCTGGTAGACCTCGATGATTGATTTGATTGATTGATTTGATTGATTGTTAACACAATGTTGGCAGTGGAATGAATTTAAGAGGCAATGCAGAGGAAGTCCCCAAGCACCATAGAATATTTCAAGTGGTAAATTTGAATTTGATAGTTTTGGTATCCAATCCATAGCTAAAACATGTAGAAGAATAGATCTGCTCCAAAACCAAATACTCAACAAATCATGCTGGTGTTCACTTTGCAAGCATAGTTATAAGGACTACAAGTTGAGAGATGGATATTGACCCACAGCGCACATGGCAAAAGGATTAGAGAAAAGGAACATAGCATGTGCACAACCTAACACAATCTTAACCCCATCTCAAATGGTTGCAGCCTTTATGTGGGCATTGCCTCAACTGTTTACTGAGCAAGCAATAGGACGACAATAATGTTCATTCTGCTGGAAGAACCCACAGCTGGGAGTGGCTGGTCTTTCTTGCTTCATTTGTGCACTGTGATAACCTAACTACCAAATTTAATTCACACCAACCGTTACAGTTAGGAAGTTTGAGTGATTAAATTCAGTAGTTTCAAAAGGTCAGTGAAGTTGGTATTATCAGCTTGAAGCCACAAACGTTCAAGCGTGTAAACTAGAGTGGACATCTATACTAAGAATATTGGAATTATTACTTTGAAATACTTACTTGTGATTGGCTGACCATTGTGACCAAGCTGACAGGTGGTACAATTACTCCGGCCCTGCAAAGCTGTTGTCAGATGCTGTTATTTCTGTACGGTATGATTAGCTTCAGAATGTGTCGTCAAATATACATTTATACAGGCTTGTCACGGAATAAATCTCTAGGCAAGAGCGAATATGCTGTAAAGTCCTGTATTTTATAAGTTACACCAAATTTTTACAGTGTTGTCCACAGAGGACTTGTGGGCACAGGGGAATGGCAACAGTCTGTCTAACAAGGAAGCAGTAATATATGATGCTATCAAGTCACAGAATTACATAAGCCACAGAATTACATCAAACGACCCAATTTTTTTAAGGAAATGATATCACAAAGATTGATCCGGACATGCCATGCTGCCACAGAAGGGCAGTGACACTCGATTTACTTTGATAATTACTCTTTTTGATGGTAATTTGTCAGCTAAAGTATGATATAAGAGACAAAATAAAAAACATTCATACAATTAGGCCTAAGTCATTTATTCAAGATATGGATTCTGCAGAATTGAAAAATGCAGTGATGCATTCTACATTTCAGTGTTGTGTGCTGGAATTTCAACTTCCATATAAACAGGATTTCTTATATAGAGAGTACAGTACATAGAGAATGTATAGTAATTGATTGACTAGGGGAATGGTATTATACAGACTCTTACAGAGAATATTGTTACAATATTTTTTGGTTGTATGACTATATTTTCTGTTATCAAGTATTTTGAGAAACAATGATTTGAAAAATGATGTTTGACCAATGTATCATAAATTTATAAATTTTTCTATTGTCACTATTATCCACCTACTTTAATATAGCAATGTAACAATAATCTTTATTTGACAGCCCATCATGTCTCACAATTGTTGACAATACGTCAAATCTTAGCACCTGTAGCAGTCAGATTGATTTTCTGAAGGATTGGTCAATAAATTACAATGACAGGAATAACTTGGATATCAAGCCTTGACAAATTTATGAGAATTGGTTGATAATTCAGTTGGGAAGAAACCCCCGAGGCAAGGTAGGCCTATATTTGAAATTAACGGCCCAACTTCATACTCTGTGGCTATAGTTTTTCTTGCACACCGTCAGCATCGAGCAGTTTGGTATCACGTGGAGCGAGTGTCTGAGGCAGTCATTGTCATACGAGAAATCTCCTTAATGCAATGGTTGTGGAAACCGTTGGATAAATATTGTTATGTCAGGATTTTATTTACCTCACCCCCACCCCTTTTCTTTATTACAGGCACAGTGTTGAACATCCATGACCAACTGCAAAGACCACTCAGCATAGCATACGATAGGCTACAAGTATCAGTGTAATATCATGATAATGACAGTAGGTAGTATGTAAGAAAGGTAAATGTCCATCAGCGATACTGGTCAGGCCACGTCACATATCTGTGTCAATTGAATGTCCAACCGACCCTGTTGTTAGCATTAACATCTGCCGGTATAACAAGTCAGTACAAGTACAAGTCAGTCAGTTGGATTCCATCGGTATTGAGCAGATCACAGTAGTTTCTCACATCAAAGAAGTTCAAGTGAGCTTGGATGTTTGATTAGCACCTCTTTCAACATACTTCATCAAGCCAAAGTAACACATATCTTCAGGCAACCACTAGGCGACAGCCTCTGGCATAACAATATTTATGAGCATAAATATGTGTTGATAAAGAGATGATTTAACATTATTTTGCCCTGTGTGCCACTTGGAGTCACTTGCATGGGATGCCTTGCCTGTTTGTCTGATTCAGAAATACCTTCTTATATTAGCCAATATACTAAACAAAATGCATGCTGTACCACAGTGCAGCAGTATGACCAGACACATAGTCACACACAGAACTCTCATTATTCTGCACAATTCTTCTACTCCCTGGCAAGCTGCGAAGCCCAATGAATGCAAGACAAACACGTACGAAAAATGTGTTGAGAGTTCTTTTTTTGTTTGTAATGCTTTACACCCGTCTGCCACTTTGCCATGCAGGGCAGCCTCACTGGCCACTGCCTTGTCAAGAGCCCAGCGTTCATAAGGAAGTGTTAAGTGATTATGGGGTTGCACCGGACCACTTCACTGCATTTTCAAGACTTCAGACCGCTGCCCAAATTGCCTACACCGCGTTCCCAATTATTACGCAACTACGCTTTTTCGTGATATTTCCAAAAGTAATAATACTATTTGGATATCCTTAACACATAATGATCAATGTGTCATGGAGCCAATATCCAGTCAATTTCGTCCCATTCCATTGGCTCACTTTGGAGTTATGCTATATAATCGCATTTTGAGGTGTTCCCAATTATTATGCAAATATTGGAAACGCATCCATTTTCAGCAAAAATCAACCAGAATGATCTGAAAATGTCATGAACATAAACCCCATGTTACTAAACAAAAATTAGAACCATCATTCCAAATATTGATCCATTCGTATCCAAGGAATCCATGTTAAACCCCTGCATTGAAATAGCATTGAAATTGCAGTTTTATTGCAACAAAAAGCCACTGTTTGCCAGGAAAATTATAAAATCATTACCAAACTCATTGTCCACGTTCCTTAGATATAGAACTCTTCTCTAAACCAATGAAAATAAAATTGCACCACTGTACCTAAAAAATATCTTGAGATGAATTGAACTCATTCGATTGCCAATGCTTTTCCAATGGGAAACAGAGATGTGAGATTTTGACTTGATGTCATATGTTGTAGAGATGTCGAATTTGGTGGTTTATCGCAGATGATTATCCTAGTATCATACAGATATATTGTAAACTGAATTTTCGGTGATTTGACTTTTTGTAAGAACATGGGCTTCTATTTTAAGGAAAGAGCCAATTTCAATGATTTTTCAATGTAATTGTATTAAATTAATTCCTTAGACATTGAGACACCCACATACGAAATGATGGTTCTATTTTTCATTTAGTGTTATGAGGCATATATTAAAGGCATTTCATAATCAACTTTGTTGATTTTGCGTGGCAATAGAGGCTTTTCCAATAATTTGCATAATAATTGGGAAAACCTTATTATATTGCATAACTCCTCACTCAACCAACGGAATTCAATGAAGGTGACAGGATATTTGCTTTATGGCACATATGTCATTATTTGTAAAGGATATCCGAATAGTGCTGTTTCTTAGGGAGATATTTTGAAAAAGCACAGTTGCGTAATAATTGGGAACGCAGTGTATTGATGACCTTCCAGATGCTCAAGTTTTATTGACGACTTACAAAAGAAGGTGGTTTATCCAGAAGAGTCATTGAATAGAATTCTTTTACTGTAACTGCCCAGAAGTCTTTCATTGAGTCATACCGCCTTCTTTTCACACCTTTTGTCATTGAACGGACAGTGAACCATTGCTGAAGCTTTCCTTCTGTGGACTTAACACTACTACATTATACGTGTCTCTGTTTGTATCTATCTCTTCAGTTTATGTATTCACTAACTGTTTCTTTGTATGTTTGTAATAGCAGCTATCGGAAGCCAAACTCTGTATGTTAAAGGCGTCACTGTGTCAAACTCTCGGGTCAATATGTCTGTCTGCTGTGTTTAACTCTCGGGTCTATATATATCTCAAATATGTCTAGCTGTTTAGTTTCTCTCCTCTGATTATTTCAAAACTATACATATACAGGGTATGTTGATGTTGAAATACTCCCTTGGATTGGTTGAATTATTTACTATCTGGGTCTTCTTATTTTCTGACCTTGGGCAGCAATTAGTGTGAAGGCAACCCCTGTAAAACTTTTGGTGATTGCATCAACTGTCTAGATTAGGGTTTGCTAATTTCCCGGTTTTCCAAGAAACCGGGAAACCGGGAAATGAAGTGTCCAGAACCGGGAGTCCCGGGAATCCCAGTTTCGGTTTTGGTCATAATCAAACCTTGAAATTCATGGGACGTTTTGCCAAATTAAACTTTTTTTTTCATCAAAAATTAATAATTCATGAACAAAGGAAATTCTGGATGGCCAATTGCAAAAATAGGGTGTTAATAGGTATTCATACAGGCCTATGTGTGTGATTCATCACTCCAATAGAAATATATTTTGATTCGTTACAAACTTTTGTCTTGTATATATTTTCCCATAAAAATCGTTAGTTGCTTTAAAACCTTTAAGAAGATGAATATGATACAAACTGAAATGCTTTATTGAGCAATAAATTATTACATTTGTGTGTTCCAAATGATTATTCTTAAAAGAAGGACTTATAATTAAATATACATGTTTGGCCATTAAACAGGAAATTTTACTTAGGCACAACAAAATATAGTGAAATACAAAATTTCTTTAAATAAGATTTTTTTGCAGAAAAGATCATGCCATCAGGTCTTGTGGGCATATTTATGAATTCTTGTGACAAATTTAAAATGTCTTTTATTTTGTTGAAAATTACAAGGCCAGTTCAAAAATTTGTCCGCAGATGAAGTTACTGTTCATGGACAACAAAGTTCTGTGTCCATATAAAATGCTCCACTGTTGCCTGATACACTAAGTTATAATTTTTTTATCACTCTTCATCACTGATAACCTAATTTTTCAAGATAGATAGATAGATAGATAGATATGGTAAGTGCAGCCCTCTAAGCCCAGTTCTGGGCGCTCACGAGGGTTGATTGATGAGATGAGAGAGAGAGCAGGAGTCCTCAACATGTTACACATTTACCCCATGAAATAAGGAATCAATTTTTCTTGAAATAAAAAAAACTGCTGAAAAAGATCATGCCATCAGATATTGTGGGCATATTTAGAAATCCTTATGACAATTTAATGACAAATATTTTGTCTCCAACAGTTACTGCAGTGACTGGTCATGGACTATAGAGTTCTATGTCCATATAAAATGCTCCACTGTTGCCTGATACAATAAATAATAACTTTTTTGCCACTCTACATCACTGATAATCAAATTATTTTGATAAATAAGGAATTAATTTTTTTCATTTCTTCAAAAACGCTGTATCCAGTCCCGGTTTGTATTTCCCGGTTCTCCCGGTTTCAGTTTTTTGCCCATTTCTCGGGAATTTCCCGTTCCCGGGACTCCCGGGAACAAACCCTAGTCTAGATAGAGGAGCCCTTGTCCCTGCTTTCCAAATTTAGCATCTGATAGATGACTGTTGTATTCCCTTCAGGGGAGCTTCCTTGGGGAAAGGGGGATGAGGGTATTAATGAGGCCTGCAAGAAATGGCAGATTGATGTAGGAGACAAATCTCTCCGCAAGGATAGAGCAGCTCTTGTCTCTGCATTTTGTACCATTTATTCGCTAAAAGAATTCTGCACAAAAAGGGTTTGCTAGGAAATACTTTGGACCCTAGTGAGATTAATATTGACCCAGCGGAGATAGCTATAAGTCAAGAGCAGGAATATTTGGGTTGTGTCTAGTTTGTTCTGCCCAAACTTTTTTTGATCATATTACCTTGCGGATTGATTGGCCACTTGTGTGACCTCTGGTTTTACCCTTCTGATAGATATATGAACTTTTTTCTGTATGGTGTACCGGGCTGAGGCGGAATACCATATAATTTCCTCTGCTGATACACTGTATGGAACTGTAAGTGTGACTTGGATTAAGGGTATGCTTCATGGTTTTCGGTGAAGTTATTTAATTTTGTCAAATTGCTTTCTCTGTGTGATCTCTGTGTGATCTCCTTTTAAAACAGTTTGGAATAAAATATATATAAATTAATAAATATGCCTGTATGTAGGTTTTTGGGGAATGATTAACTACAAACCTAATCAAGCAATCACAACCGTCGTATATCCCAGCATCCTTTACTGCGCCACCCTAAAATGACATGTCTTGGTCCCGAGTGGACAACCAACCCTTGTGTCTTGTTTAGAAGACAAAGTTCAAAGTTTATCAGTAATGTCTAGTGCTCTGCCAAGAAATGTCTCCTTGTTAATCAGGGGAGTGCACAGTTTATGACAGTTGTGGCTGAGTTAATGACAGAACTGGTTCACTTTATGACAGCAGTGAAGGAGAGATAGAACTAGAAACAGAAGAGTATGGCTCTTAGCAAGGGTCTCCATGAGACAAGTGACTGAGCCATAGAGCAGCTATCAGATCGTGCCAAATGTTTGACTGTTTAGTTACTGCTCTCAATCGCAAATCAATGCGCGAGTCCCTGGTGGTGTCCCATGTTGGTGTTCCATTGGGACGCACAAATTCAAATGTCCCAGAAGTACTGATGAAATGCGTTCTTATGATTTATGTCCCTCTGTTCAAATATTGTTCATTTGTGGTTATTTCTCTGGTTATGCAAAAGTATCCCTTCAATATATTCATGTTAACTTGAAACTTCTAAATGAATGGGAGACACACTGATGCTAAATGTCAACCTGCTGGCCAGCTGCCTTGAAATTGTCTTACATGTTCTCGAAGCATGTGATTGAATCACAATTGAAACAAATTTTAAAAATATAAATAAGAGATTGAGCGACTAAACATTGGAAGAATGCAATACTTAGCTTGAAATCCCTTTCTCTGCTTTTCAAGGTTTTGCTTCCGGTTTTATTGTTGTTGAGCATTGAGGTTTTGTAAGGATAGTTCCTGTTACCAAAGACGCTTACAACAAATTTGCTCATAGACACTATAGTGTTGTGCCTGTTCCCTAGCAATACTCTGGCCCATATTTTGGCTGCCAAGGACCCTTGAATTTACTGATTTTCAGTCAACTTTGTGCATGTCTGACAAGTTCAGTTTGCGTGTATCCTCTGCATCACTACTTCATCTATTCCCCTTGATGTCATGTTTATTCTGCTCTTATACTGACACAAGTGGACACTATACTCCCTCAGTCTCTCCGTTATGTACAGTTAATGGTACTACACCTTTTTGTTAACCAAACCGTGTTTCATTCTCTTAGTCATTGACCTCCTTCTTACAGTTTGTAATAACTAATTTGTCTTTGGGGTGTATGGAGTTTCCGTGTCTTTAGCAAGTCCGCAACACTCTACCATTGCTGCAACTGAATCAAAGTAGCCACTGGTCAATATGAAAACAGCATTAGTAGACCTGATATGAGGATGTAGAACTTGATGACTTTGGCTGCTTCATTGGCACATCTAGATTTCTAAACTACAACATAGATTTTTTTACTTAGTCGCTTGAGAAATGGTGAAAAAGTAACTAGGACTACGATGATTGGAACGTGATAGGTCACTTAACAATACAATAATAGCTTTTCCATTGGTTATTTGTAACATGCATCATCAATTGTTATATCTTGCAACAGAAGCAGACATAACACAGCATATTATATTGGACAGCAACACTGAAATTACTACATTTGGCATGAGAGGATCATTCAGATTCTTTCTTTTTTTCTGATATTTTCATATGAAAATAAATTATTTGAAACTATTGATCTCTTAAAAGGTCCATAAAGAGCAAATCATGATTTATCCGATTAGTCCTTTAATTGATTATGAAAGATTTAGATTCAGGTTAAGTTTTCCCATCACTCAAGTTGTTATTGTCAAACCCACGATCTCTTTAAAGACAGCGGTTGTCATGCGAATTCCTCGCGATCATTGCGTGTCGGTTTCAATATCTTCAACATGCGATAGATGAAAACTAAAAATAGAGACAAAAGGTTGCAAAACATGGCAGACCTAGGAGAAGTTGTATTTTGATTAATATCTCTCATAAAAAAAAAATCTGTCTTGAGTGTAGTTTTGTCATTGTGTATGCGACATATTCCGGGCTGGGGAAAACTGTTGTTTGCTTGAGGTTCAATGCCTGTTGAAGAACAGTCTGCTGGTAGACCTCGATGATTGTTTTGATTGATTGATTTGATTGTTTGATTGATTGAAGTCCCCAAGCACCATAGAATATTTCAAGTGGTAAATTTAAATTTGATTGTTTTGGTGTCCAATCCATAGCTCAAACATGTGCAAGAATAGTTCTGCACCACTTTCCAAAATTGGTGTAAAAAGTCTGTGTATCTTCACAGATCATGCTGATGTTCACTTTGCAAACAGAGTTATAAGGACTACAATTAGGACCCCAGGCTGAAGTTGAGAGACCAATATTGACCCACTGTACACATGGCAAGAGGATTAGAGAAAAAGAACATGGAATGTGCACAACCTAACCCAATCTTAACCCCATCTCAAATGGCTGCAGCCTTTATGTGGGCATTGCCTCAACTGTTTACTGAGCAAGCAATAGGACGACAATAATGTTCATTCTGCTGGAATAACCCACAGCTGGGAGTGGCTGGTCTTCCTTGCTTCATTTGTGCGCTGTGATAACCTAACTACAAATGTACAGCAACTGTTATGGAAAGGGAAGTTCGAGTGGTTGAATTCAGTAGTTTCAAATGTCAGTGAAGTTGGTATTATCAGCTTGAAGCCACAAACGTTCAAACGTGTAAACTGGAGTGGACATCTGGGAATATTGGAATTATTACAGTGAAATACTGGCTTGTGATTGGCTGACCAAGCTGTCAGGTGGTATAATCACTCTGACCCTGCAAAGCAGTTGTCAGATGCTGTTATTTCTGTACAGTATGATTAGCTTCAGAATATGTGTCGTCAAAATGTATTTCCCTAAGCCTTGTGGCAGAATAAATTCAAGGTAAGAGTGACTGTGTTGTACAGTCCTGTATATTATAAGTTACACCTAATTTATACAGTGTTTTCCACAGAGGACTTGTGGTGTTGTGAGCATAAGGGAATGGCACCAGTCTGTCTTACAAGGAAGCAGTAATATATGATGCTATCTAGTCACAGAATTACATAAGCCACAGAATTACATCAACTGACCCAATTTTTTTAAGGAAATGATATCACAAAGATTGATCCGGACATGTCATGCAACCCCAGAAGGGCAGCGACACTTGGTTTACTTTGATAATTACTCTTTTTGATATAATGTGTCAGATAAATTCTGATATAAGAGATGAGATTCATGCAGTTAGGCCTAAGATATTTATTCAAGATCAATTCCGCTGAATTGAAAAATTCAACAAAGCCATCTACATTTCAAGTGTAGTGTGCTGGAATTCCACTTCCACAATCAGTGCCACATACAGATTATCTTACATAGAGAGTATAATAAATGTATTATGTTGATTTGTACATGTACACTGATGGTATATTTGTACGTTGATGGAATATTGATTGACAAGTCCCTCACTCAGTCAGAAAGGAATGGAATTATACCTGGAATATTATTGCAAATGTATGGCTTTTCATAAGCGTATGTTTTCTTTTGTTAAGTATTTGAAAGGCGATTATTTGAAGAATTATGTTTGACTGACATATCATAAATTTTTCTGGTGTCACAATTATCCACCTGCTTTAATATAGCAATGTAACAATAATCATTATTTGATAGCCCATAAATTCTCACAATTGTTGACAATACGTCAAATCTTAGCACCTGTTGCAGTCAGATTGATTTTCTGAAGGATTGGTCAATAAATTACAATGACAGGAATAGCTTTGATATGAAGCCTTTACAAATTTATGAGAATTGGTTGATTGTACGATAAGATTGTGAAATGCATAAGAATGCCCACTGTAAACAAAGTATTACTAATGTGTTCTCTTCTTTTGTCCCACTGAAACGGCCCTTCGGATTATTTCGTTTGGAGGAGACCCCCGGGGCAAGTTAGGCCTATATTTGAAGTTAACGGCCCAACTTCATACTCTGTGGCTATAGTTCTTCTTGAACACTGTCAACTTCGAGCAGTTTGGTGTCACGTGGAGCAAATGTTTGAGGCAGTCATTGTCATACAACGAGAAATCACCTAAATGCAATGGTTGCGGAAACCGTTGGATAAATGTTGTTATGCCTGGATTTTATTTACCTCACCCCCCTTTTCTTTATTACAGGCACAGTGTTGAACAACCAAGACCAACTGAAAAGACCACTCAGCAAAGCATACAATACTAGCATCAGTGTAATATCATGAAATAGGTCACAGTTCTGGAATAATATGTCATACATATACCAATTTTGCTCCTTTTAGGCTTGAATGTAATGACAGTAGGTACTATGTAAGAAAGGTAAATGTCCATCAACGATATTGGTCAGGCCCACGTCACATGTCTGTGTCAATTGAATGTCCAACTGACCCTGTTGTAGGCATTAACATCTGCCGGTATAACAAGTCAGTACAAGTACAAGTCAGTCAGTTTGATTCAATCGGTCTTGAGCATATCACAGTAGTTTCTCACATCAAAGAAGTTCAAGTGAGCTTGGATGTTTGATAGCACCTCTTTCAACATACTTCGTCAAGCCAATGTAACACATATCTCTAGGCAACCACTAGGCAACAGCCTCTGGCATAACAATATTTGTGAGCATAAATATGTGTTGATAAAGAGATGCTTTAACATTATGTTGCCCTGTGTGCCACTTGCAGTCACTTGCATGAGATGTCTTGCTTGTTTGTCTGATTCAGAAATACTTTCTTATATTAGCCATAATAGCCAATATACTCAACAAAATTTATGCTGTACCATAGTGCAGCGTATGACCAGACACATAGTCTCACACAGAACTCTCATTATTCTGCACAATTCTTCTGCTCCCTGGCAAGCTGTGAAGCTCCATGAATGCTGGACAAACATGCAAGAAAAATGTGTTGAGAGTTCTTTTTTGTTTGCCTTGGTTTACACCCATCCGCCACTTTGCCATGCAGGGCAGCCTCACTGGCCACTGCCTTGTCAAGAGCCTGGCATACATAAGGATGTGTTAAGTGATTATGGAGTTGCACCCGACCACTTCACTGCTTTTTCCAGACTTCAGACCGCTGCCCAAATTGCCTATTGATGATCCGCCAGACACTCAAGTTTTATTGACGAATTATAAAAGAAAGTGGTTTATCCAGAAGAATCATTGAATAGAATTCTTTTACTGTAACTGCCCAGAAGTCTTTCATTGAGTCACAGCTAAACTCAGCCTAACTTCCTTTCACACCTTGTGTCATTGCAAGGACAGTGAACAAATGCGGGAATTCTCCTTCTGGAGACTTTAAACTGCTGCTTTGTATGTGTCTCTGTAAACATGAATGTATAGAACTACTTCTTCAGTCTATCTATTCACTGCCTGTTTCTTCGTACATTTTTGTAATAACAAATATCGGAAGCCAAACTCTGTATGTTAAAGGCGACACTGTTTCAAACTCTGGGATCTATATGTCTGTCTAGTTGTCTATGTTTAACTCTCGGGTCTTTATCTGTCTTTAACTTTGGGATCCAAAACTATCTGGCTAGCTTCTCTCTCTCTCTTTTGAAGTATGTCTGTTGATTTATTTTAAGAACTATCATTCAACATGCAGAGTATGTTGATGTTGAAAAAGTCCCTTGGATTGGTGGAATTCTTTACTATCTGGGTTTTCTTAGTTTCTGACCTTGGGCAGCAATTAGCGTGAAGGCAACCCCAGTAAAACTTTTGGTGATTGCATGAACTGTCTGGGTAGAGGAGCCCTTGTCCCTGCTTTCCGAATTGAGCATCTGATAGATGACTGTTGTGTTCCCTTCAGGGGAGCTTCCTTGGGGAAAGGGGGATGAGGGTTTTAATGAGGCCTGCAAGAAATGGCAGATTGATGTAGGAGACAAATCTCTCCGCAAGGATGGAGCAGCTCTTGTCTCTGCATTTTGTACCCTCTTGTCGCTAAAAGAATCCTGTACAAGAAGAGTTTGCGAGGAAATACTTTGGGCCCTAGCGAGATTAATATTGACCCAGCGGAGATAGCTATAAGTCAAGAGCAACAATATTCGGGTTGCGTCTAGTTTGTTCTGCCAAGACTTTTTTTGATCGTATTACCTTGCGGATTGATTGGCCACTTGTGTGACCTCTGGTTTTACCCTTCTGATAGATATATGGACTTTTTTCTAAATGGTATACCAGGCTGAGGCAGAGTGCACTACTTTAGAATTGCCTCTGCTACAGGGTCCCCACCGGACAGGGAAAACAGGGAAAACGGAAAATGGTGAAAAAAAAATTCCCTGCAGGGAAAACTCAGGGAATTTGAAATTTGACATGAAATTCAGTGAAAACACAGGGAATTTGGTTTCACATGTGGTAATGTGTGAAAAAACTCCGCGAAAGTCATTGTTTTTGGTTTCTTATTAGCGACGATATTGCCGCGATAACACAACGCTAAGCCCGAATAAGGTCAGGGAAAATGTCCGCTGAAACAGGGAAAATTCAGGGAAAATACAGGGAATTTGCTCGCCAAATTTCAGTGGGTACCCTGTGCTAATGCACTGCATGGCGTTGTATGTGTCACTTGGATTACTGCAATTTCAATAAGTATGAGTTTCTGCAATTTGGTAGAAAAACGTAGCAAATGTAGATCTAATGATTGGTTGAGGCACTGAATTACATGGCATAAAACTCATTTGAATAGCATAAAACGTATCAAAATTGCAATTGACGTGTTTGAAAAAGGCAATAACTGCTTGTATTTACTTTCTAATCTGATCAAGCTGTCAAACTCAACTGCTCACTGAAGAAGAATAATACATATTTCATTGCTTTCTACATTCAACTAACCGATTTGGAGGACGTTTTACAGTCCAGGGTCCAATCAGAAAATTTGAAAGTGCTACGTAGACAGTGAGAAACCTAGCCAGAGAAACTCATACTAATTGAATCTGCAGTAAGGCCTATTCTTTATGGTTTTCGGTGAAGAAATCTTATTTTGTCAAATTACTTTCTGGGATGTGATTTTTCCGGTTTCTGCCGGATTTCCGGTATTTTCGGGACCAAATCCATCATCCCTGTGATTCATGTAAATCCAATTTAATATTTTCACTTCAATATAGGGGGGGTAGGTAGAGCCATGATCGAGCGCCCGAAACGCATGGCGTCATTCACGTGCATTGTGAATTAGCAAAACCTTCTGCAGTCATTGAATCTTGATGGCACTTGTAGAAACAGCTTAATTGCTATTCTCAAAGACAGTGTTCTGGCTTCCTTTCACACCTTCTGAAGGTAATTTCACCCTATGTTCTGTCAAGTGGCAAGTGCTATTGACTCTCTATTGAAGTGACTGTCATTATTAAGTGACAAATTAAGTGCAATCAGCTGCGATTGCCACATTGACATGTATACATGTTTTATCCAAGTGTGTCATCCAAAACTTCACTACCTGTCATGTTGAAGCCTCCACTGGATTGATAAATAGTGATAAAGGAGAAATGACTGACCAGGTACATTCCTCACTCCTCAGGCAGACCTGCCACCAGTTTTGAAGCAATACATTGTATGAGTCTCACAACTCGCCAGACGTAATTCTGTGTGTCAGGCAATCTAAAATAGCAATCTTAGACTTCATTAATTGCCCTTGTAGCTTCTTGGTGCTTTACACTATGAGGATTTAGTTAATTGCTATTCACATATTTTAGAAGTAACCTCAAATCAAGTTATATTCATGTTATGTGGATGAACTTTTTCAATGACAATCAATGCAATCACAGGAGGATTCAATCCACAAATTCGAAATATGTCATGGCTTCTTTTAATTGTTTTGGAGGATTTGAGAGGTCAAGATTTTGGAGTGACAAGTTCAAAATGCTGGTGGTTTCTGCTCAGTAGTTCTCCCTGGGCTTAATAGTTACAGCCAAGGAAATGCGAGTGCTTACTTTTGACCGCCAGGGACATGCAGGATGGTTCAGGTCATACCTTTAAATTTAAATGAGTTGTCAATATGAGACATGCATGTATGTGTGTGACAATTCACATATATGTGACTCATCCATTCAGTGATATTCATTGTGCTTATCCAAACATGTAACAAAGCATGCTAAGAGTAGGATAAGATTCATTTATGTGTACAGCATATATATATGTTCCAATGCTGTTCAGAAGGCAGTGGTGCAACTACTAAGGGGAAGGGGGGGGGGGCGCATTCTTATAATTTTTCTATGGCTTCTTGATATGTTTGCTTTTTTTAAAGTTTGGATTCACAACTGCAACTGAAGCTTGGCCTTCATTTGTTCATGATAATGCAACAATATGCATTGCGAGCATTTTTTTCCCTGTAAGTAAAAGCCAAGTTGTCAAGTTAGTCACTCTTGACCGGGGGAAAGTCGAGTGACACAAGTATAACTGAAGTCACTAAGTGGAGTTAGCAGCAAAATCTCTGTCAATCTCCTTGAGGATTTGCAATTTCACTTATACCATTCGACACCTCTGTCAGCCAATCATGAGCCAGTATTTCACTGCAATAAAACCCATATTCTTTGTTGTTCAGTTGTCCTCCCATGGGAGAATAATAAGTGAAGCTGTGAAAAACCACAGCGACAAATGACAAGTTTCAGTTTTGTCTTATGGTATAAGCCAGTTATTCACCACGGGATCGGCAATATGTGTTTATCACAGCTCGGGCTAACGCCCTCGCTGGATAAATCACATATTGCCTCTCCCTAGGTGAATAACCTATACGAATGTCAGTTCGCATATCAAGATATGTGGAATTTAATGGCCTTTAATATTAAATTCATTACAGCCCTTGTTGTGGCAGATAAATATGCAGGTAGGCAATATTTATGTGAAAAAACATGTTTTTTATTACCAAATTACCCATATAAATTTGTGTTACTATGGAAATAATGAATGTTGATAGGTGAAAGTTGCCCTATCGGGAAGTTGAGATTAATTGACAAGCTTAGGAGTGTAATTTAAGGTGTTATGGGTTGAGACAAAAAGGCCTTATGAGTGAGATGAGATTCCTGCTATGACTATTATTATGATTAGATAGATGCAAGCATGAAGTGGCAATATTTTTGAGGGAGTATTTCAACAATAAGAACAGCCTCAATACTGGCTTTCAACAGGCATTTACCCCCAAGTGAATTCCACCAAGAGTCAATTTGAAAATTCTGGGATTAATGGATGATATATTTCATGCAGATATACATGTAAATGTTGTGTTCATCTATAGATACATGGATAGATCCTAATTTTGAAACTCAACAGCAGCAGGAAGATCTTTCATTCTGTTAGAAAAACAAGAATCAGTGGATGCCAATTAGGTGTAGGTCTTCCTTATTTTACAAATCAAGTAAGGTGGTGAAGTAACCTGCAAAACAAGAGGCTTATCTATGATGATAAATGTTGTTACCTGATTCCATTGTGATCCATATGAGTGAAAGTTACCATTTTGGAGTCTGAGGTTTGAGCTACAGCAGCTTCCGTCTGTATCACACTTTGGTGGAGTGCAGACAATGTGTTTACAGTGAAAGTAGGTGAAGCAGATAATGTTTTGCTATTAGCTGACTAGGTCAATGCAAAATATCCCCAACCAAACTGCTTGTGACAGCAAGTTTTATTGGTAATCCAATTTCAGAAAAATACACTGTTTAGGCTTTGGACCCTGCATGAACATAACATCTTTAACAAATTTTAAATACATCAATTTTTTTAGTTTGACAAGTGTTATTAGCCACTACATGGTGCTCGAAACAGAAATTCACTCGCTTGATGCGAAGAAAATATAGAAGATCATCAGGTAAAAAAAAAGAGGCATATAGGATGCAAATGGCTGCCAATTTTCTTTGCTCTACAAACAGTTGCACATGGGTCAAAAGAATTGATGCCTCAAACATCGCCCTTTGTGATCCAATTATGTTTTCATCTCATCGGATGAGAATTCATGCTTCCACAAGAAGTTTGGTTGAGGATGTTTAGCATTTAACACAATGGCAAAACAGCACTTGTTTCACTTATTACAGACAGCAATGTATGCATTAATTTTGTTGGTCATGGAACTGAGTATTTTTTACTATTTTGTTTTTTCCTTCAATATTCTAACACTTTGTGTCATTGCAAAAATACTAGAGGGACTCATGGAGTCTGCTTAAATATACCTTTTGAGAGGCTGATTGTTTAGTGGAAGAAATGGTCTCAGGTGGCTCCAGATGCCATATATGGGCCTTGAATTTTAAAAAAATTTCCGGGGGGGCATGCCCCCGGACCCCCCTAGCATGCGAGTGGCTTCGCCACTCGACGTAGTGTTTCAGGTTTTTTTCCGTTAAGCCAATCACATCCCTGTACTTTCTGTGTGTGGTAATTTAAATCATCTCCTTTCAAAATATTTTATAATAAAATAATAAAAAAATAAATATGCATAGGCTTTAATAGAATGATTAACTATCAACCTAACAAAGCAGTTACAACAGTTGAACGGTTGTATATCCCAGAGTCCTGTACTGCGCCTCCCAGAAATGCCTGTCATGGTCCCAATTGGACCACCAACCCTTGTGTCTTGTTTAGAAGACAAAGTTCAAAGTTTATCAGTAATGTCTAGTGCTCTGCCAAGAAATGTCTCCTTGTTAATCAGGGGAGTGCACAGTTTATGACAGTTGTGGCTGAGTTAATGACAGAACTGGTTCACTTTATGACAGCAGTGGAGGAGAGATAGAACTAGAAACAGAAGAATAAGGCTCTTCACAAGGATCTCCATCAGACAAGTGACTGAGCCATAGAGCGGATATCAGATCGTGCCAAATGTTTGACTGTTTAGTTACTGCTCTCAACTGCAAATCAATGTGCGAGTCCCTGGTGGTGTCCCATGTTGGACTGTTGGTGTCCCATTGGGAAACACAAATACAAATGTCCCAGCATGAAATGCGTTGTTATGATTTGTGTCCCCATGTTCAAAAATAAAACTTTCATTTGTGGTTATGTCTTTCGTCATTCACATGTGTTCCTTCACTGTGTTCATGACCTAGTTATTTATTGCATATTGTTCATCCCACTTTGGTCTAATATTTTAAAGTGTTAAGCAAATCGATGAATACTTATCTTATGGATATTCCAAATGTTTCTCGAAATATTTACACTTGCAACTGCTATGTCACAGTGCACTCTATGTGTATTAAATACGCTTGTAGGGAAGCATATCAACTCTGCCTAAAGCTAATTGTCGTCGTCTCTGCCTAAATTCTCTATTCTTTTAAAACCACCATTAAATGCAATGTAGAACTAATCGGTTAACCATGTTAATGGACTGTCATGAATAACTATTTGGCTAACATGTCTCAAAGTAACTTGCCTTAAGTACGCAAACTTCTCAATGACATGATTATTTAGATTCTCCTTTTCTTTGAATTTGCATAGAAAAGAAGAAAAAGAGAAAACACTGTTCAAATATCAACTAAATGTTACATGCTAACTTGTGACTTCAAACTGAAATCACTGACCGTTATCCCGCTGTCCAGCTGCCCAGAAGTTGTTCCATCTAAATTACAATTAAATAAACCAAAAAACACAAAATTATGACTTGTCACACACAGTTGTCAGGAAAATGTTTATCTCCTCATTCGCGTAATTCTACAAAATTCCTGTCCAAATTTCAGCCCCATGGTGGGTGAAGAGTATGTGTAGACCGAAAATCGTATTTCAAAATGGATGGGCAACAGAAACCTCAGGTATTTAACAAATATAGACACTTATAAAAAGGAATGTTTCCAACCAAGAATCTTTATGGATAAATGACATCTAAGAGTTGTGGATGCTTGCTGTGTGCTGTGTCAGTTGTATGACGGTCCCCGACCAACAAGTAATCTGATCAAATCAAATCAATCTGTTATGTTCTGGTAAATCATCGGACCCGATTGTGTGCTCGCTACCACTTTACAAATTCCGCCATATTTTGGACACCGATTACATTGCCCGCGGATAAGACCTACCCTGCATAAACCTTCTAAGAATGTGATATCGTCATGACAACGGCCTTCCAGAAGTCTTTCTCGTGTCGATAGGTCAATATTTTAGGATTTCTTTAACAGAATGACTTCCTCCAGCAAAATCAACATGACCATGACTGTCAGATTTACAAAAGAGCAGAGAACAGGATATTGGAGATCTGACAAGAGCAGTCCTGAGCTATTTCACATTTGGTGTGAGAAAGACGTCGGTTTATAGCCATTGGTAGTCGATGGAATATAAATAATGTAATAAATGTGGTTGCTGTGGTCACACAAATGCTGTGCTGAAACGATCAGCTGATTTGTTAAGGGATATCATATTCAAACATCTGTGTGACATAGAAAATGGAAATGCAAAAGAAAAGAATAAACATCTTGACTGGTGTTATACACAGTATATACTATATATAGCACCCTGTATTATTGTATATTGACCTTAATTAATTTAATCAAATTGGAATTATGTACAACAACAAAAATAATTGAGATATATTCCAACTCAAGACTCAAGCTTGTTTTTGTGGATTGGGCCTATGTCACAGCTAATAAAGTCGGAATAAAGTCACCCCTGCCAATAGACTATATTAAATGACAGGGCTGAGCAATGAGCATAGTGTCTTTGATTGTGATTGGACATGCGACATCATGAGGCGCATACTTCGCTTGTGACATGAAATCATTGGGGATCCAATCACTCACAGACAACCACATAGATCAGTGACGGAACCTGACCATTGATGGGTAATGCCATAAAGTCACTTCTGACCTCAATCCATAAGCTTGACCCTTTCTCAATGCATGCTCATATTTGCTATTGATAAAAGCATGGGAGATAGCGAGAGTCCCTGAGGTACTGAATGTTACTATTCAGACGCTGACATTGCTCATATCCAAAGTTGTTGTTATTTGTCAACATTTACGTAATTGACTGGACTGGATTGGTTTTGGAAATGGTTATCCTAAAATTGTTCATACAAGTCTTCTGCTGTTCCTTTATTCCTGCATGAGGCAGGATTCTGATGCTTGCGTTTGGTATTCGGACTATACTCCCATTGTATTGCCTGTGGTCGTAATACTAATACATCTCGCTCACCCGGTATTGATAATCTTATGGGCAAATATGTGCTCGAGTAAAAGGACTTTCTGTTGCGGATAAGATAACTACAGAAGTGACTGAATGTTGGCCGGAAATGGGACAATGGAGCGGCTTTGAATAATACGCCTCCTTCATTCGAAAATGAAAATTTACCTGATAACATGCCCCCCCCTCAAATAACCATTACAAATTGGCCAAACAAGTTGGATGTCGAAGAGCTTGCCAAAGACTTCCTTTGCATGTAAGTAATGTAATCATAATATGATTATTTGAGTGTAATGAACAATAGTACATGCTTTTTCAGTCCTGTGTAATGTGTGTATGTACCCAGAGAGTTGCTACTTATGTTGTGTTAGCTAATGTTTGTGCTGGCCAATGTTTGATGACATCAGAACATGGCATTAGCCTGTAATTCCTGAATGAATTATGAATGTTGGAATAACTCAATATACACTCAGCTGCTAAACGGCAGAGATGACTGCCAAGTTCAATATTTGTTTGCGAGCTGTCATTTGCAGTTTCCATATTTGGTTCCGAGGAAAGTCAATTACAGTTTTATCTTCCGGAAATATATTTGTCTGTTATTTGATTCTTATATAAGTGCTTTACATATATCCTATAACAGTTAATGTGATCTTACTGGAATGTCTGAGGGAAAAGCACAGATTTTGTAACTTCAACCCTCAGCGGTATTCAGTATCATACTGGTATTATATTGTTGTGGCGCTCACAAGCCTACAGTACAA
Organism: Platynereis dumerilii; assembly: GCA_026936325.1. Taxonomy (NCBI): domain Eukaryota; kingdom Metazoa; phylum Annelida; class Polychaeta; order Phyllodocida; family Nereididae; genus Platynereis; species Platynereis dumerilii. The sequence continues at coordinate 45,398,002 of JAPTHN010000003.1, read as the reverse complement.
ATGCCATTTGTGTGATTTCTCGTATTTATTTCAGTTTTGTGTACGAGATGTGTGAATAAGATGCGTATCAGAAAGAAATGTTTCTTGTGTAACAGAATTGCAAGATACAGTTATGAATGGCTTTCTATAAGTGCTTTGTGCTCCTCATTGAATTTAGGTTAAACCATTTTCCGACAAAAATCAGGAATCACAATTCAGAACTTAGAATGATTTTATTTCACTCTTATCAGCTGACCTCGCTCTCCGAATATTCTCATCAACAAAGGGTTATGTCCAAGAACACCTGCGCAACTGTTGCGATTTATCAATAAGAACATCTGGTGTACAAATAGTTTAGCTTTCATTCAGTGTTCTTCTTCTTGGTTGTTGAGAAGTTGGGACATAGCCTTTCGTTGTACTACAACGTAGAAGATGACGTCAATATCTTGAGGAGGACCCATAAACCGTTATTTCTTGCTCTGTGATGTCATATTTTACTTTTAACCTGGCCTAACCCCTGGCTTGACCCCGCGAACCATTTGCTAACAAAAAGGAATGGAATATCGACAAGCTGTATGGCTGTGGGCATTGCTGGGTTCAGGGAGGAGCACATTGGAACATTTTCATGTTTTATCTACATATGAAAAGATTGCCATCAATATTGACATGTCCGGTTGACCGACATGTGGCAATGGTGGTTAAGCCCTCAAATCTTTGTTGCCCGAAAGAAAATGTTATTGATAACTTAGTGAATTTTGTCAAACGGTTATAATCGCTATGATCGTAAAATCCAATTTTTGCGTCTTGTGACTCAAAAGTTTAATCCTGGATTCACAGAATTAGTATGGATGTGACAGATAAAGCCTCAAATGTCTTGTAATCCAACAGTGACAGTGTATGCAAACTTGTGGCTGGTCTCCTGTATCTCTAAGTATGTTCTTATTCAGGTCTGTTATCTTTCCATACGTAATTTTGCACAATAAATTTGCAATACTAAGTAAACATATTGTGCACATAGCTCATTGGAACTTACTGTTAACTTTTTATGCAAGTCTGCATTCCTATTGCCATATCGCCCATATGCGGATGTCTGCTTCCTCTCCCACTTAAAGTTACTCTTAAGCATATTGACTGTGTACACACTGTTAGTGTGCTGTACCTTTCCCATTTCATTCCTTCTAGTTTTGTCATACAGAAGCAGAGTATGCATTGGTATTGACAATTCATAATGGTAATAGTCAAGAAAGTACTTTAGTAATGCTGTGATAGTAATGGTAAGTACAGCCCTATCTAAGACTAGGTCTAAACATGTTGCAGATTTATCCCATGAGAGGGATTTCTTACTTGCACAGCACATACAAGAACCCACCAATTTAAAAACGTCTCATCCGAATGATGTCCAGTTGGGATTTTGCTCATGAAGGTCCATTCGAAAATGTTCGGGTTCCCAAGCAAAGACCTTCAGTGGAGCAGGCCTGGCCTCTAACCACTCAGAAAGAGAGATGAAAAAACTAGAACATGCTACAGTAATATACATTAACTTGCTAATTGCTGCCTGAGTAAGAATGTATCATATTGGCCAGATGTTCTGAAATCATAAGACAGCCAGACAACCAGAAAGACAAATCAAAGGAAAGGAGGTCTTACTTTCCATGATTGTATTTCATGTTATGTTGAATGCTGCTCTTCTGAATCTCTTTCGAAAAAAGATTGAAATTGAATCTGATGTTTTTGTGAACCTCGTTCTAAGACCTAATTTAATCTTTTGTGGCCCAAGGTGAGTCAATTTCTGTTTGAACTGTCTAGTATGTCTTTTTTTTAAAACCCATACAAAAAGTAAGAAAGATCCTTTAGTTAACGTAAGAGCTAATTAAATTAAAGCGCTTGCATTCTTGTCAGCCCTGCCTCTGAAGTCCTGTCTAGTTAAACCACACAGCTTATTCAGAGGCAGACCATTCAGGGCAGACCATTCAGGGCGGACAGAGAAAGTTGGCCAAGTCCTTCGGAAAAAGAGATGGCTGGACTGGTGTTCAGTGGCTGCGTTTAGCCTGTCGTCAATAGACCTGTGCGTGCGGCCTCAGTTGCTTTATTGGGTCGCCTTTCACTTTAACAGCACAAAAATTGCTCCTGAGGTGGAATTAGGGCCAGGTATTGTAGCAAACTAATTTTTGTACCTGTTTAAAATCAAGCAGACAGAAGAAGTATGGTGAAAGCAAATGGAAGTCTTGTGGAGAAATTACCCAACAGGAAGTCTGCCTACAATCGCCAAATATAACCTGCTTAGGTTTACTTTCGTTACACAGCTGGTATCAATACGTACTATCTCTCATGCACACTATGACAGTATGACACCATATCCTTCCAATATTCTTATTGCTATTGCAAGTGTTACCATGACGAAAATACTGCCCAAGAGCCCTGAAATGCACAACATTTTTAACTACTAGTGCTTTTTTAATTTTAAACCAATAATGTTTTTTTCATATCATCTTGTTCACACTTTTTGAACAATTTTCAGGAGAGTTTTTGCTTTTTCGATTAGATTTTACTGTAATGATTTGTTACTAAATTATTAAAATTTATTGTGGAAGGCACTCAAAAATATAACACAATGTAAACTACATCAAGTGCTATTTCATGTAATCAGCAGACAGTGCCCATGAAAATGCTCATCTCAACATTATGAAGTTAGTAAAAGTTATCAAAGTCTCCTAAATAAACAAACAACAACAAACAAATCAAGATAGTTGTTGCCTGACAGGGTAACTTGAACGAAGGAGGCAATCAAATACGCCTTTAGGCCTTATTACTTGTCAGTTCAAAATTTTGAAAGACCACTGAATGCCTGATCAGTTTTCTCCACAAGTAGACAACAGCAGGGAAAATGTTCTTGAACTGGATAAAGACTGAAAAATATAACTACTTGAATTTTAAATTTTCAAAGAGTGGCTTCAACTTGAAGCAAAGATGGTGGAAATTAGAACTTAAAGAGTCAACTTGAAGCAGAGAATGAGTTATCTAATCACAAGAGTTATCAAATCCTGTTTGTTTAAATTTACTAATCGACAAGAAGCAAACGCTGTGATGCTATCCGTCAAAGATTTTTGAAGATTTCTGAATCGTCTTATTCCGGTCACGATAACCACCGCTCAACTTCGATTGAAGGTAAACATTCCAAATTTGTCGCAAACATTTTAGATTGACGGTTTAATTTCCCACATGTGTAACAAAACCTAATAGATCCTTCATCAATTGAATAACTTTTACTGTGCTCATTTGCCACCCTTTAATTCATTAAAACTTTTCACTGCATTAAAGTTTATTAGAACGATGACAAAGTTTAGTATCAATTGTCTGATCGATGCATCTACGTTGTACATAAAAACATAAACTTAAACCTCGTTATGCTAACAAGATGCATGAACTACAAAAGACGAATTGTTTGTTATTAAGATTATGTGTAGGCCTAATTAAAAATAATAAAGTCTCAGGAATACACCACATGCCACTCAGCCTGGGACGGGGGTAAAACAGCTGCATATTCAGTTTTCACTGTGTTCACTGTGCAAGTATACAAATGATACAACTTTAGATGAAAATTTTAATCAAATGCACAATTGAATTGAATTTATTGTAGCTATATTAAAAACCAAATTGAATCTTGTGGAAGTCCATAGTCTATGAGTCTCTTGTTGAGTGTAGGCGAGGTTTGTTTAAACTTCCAAGTCAGTTTTTTAGCCAGTGATGTCAGAACTACAGAAGATCCTTTAGTTAAAGTAAAGAATAATTAAATTATACTGCTTGCATTCTTGTCAGCCCCACCTCTGAGTCCTTCCAAGTTAAGCCATACAGCTTATTCGGAGGCAGACCATTTAAGGCAGACTGAGAAAGTTGTTCCTTTGGAAAACAGAGATGGCTAGAGTGGTGTTCAGGCACTGTGTTTAGTCTGAGGTCAATAGACTTGTGTGTGCAGCCTTGGTTGCTTTATTGGGTCGCCTTTCACTGCAATAGCAAAAAAATTGCTTCCGAGGTGGAATTAGGCCAGGAATTGTGGCACACTACTTTTTGCCACCTTTTTAAAAATCAAGCACAAAGAAGAAGTGTGGCAAAAGCAAATGGCAGTCTTTAATAGAAATTGATAGAAATTATGAGGGAGCTACCAATGGGGTATCTTTAGCTGTGTTGTGTCTTGGTATCGCAACACATTTTATTGGCTTAGGCAGGGCCTGAGGGGATAATGGCCAAATACAGGTATGTGCCTCAGTGGGTGAGAATCCCTCCCTACAGTCAGGATGCTTAATATTATTTTATTCTTTGTTTTTTTTTTTCCTGTCAAAGAAAGTTCACAGCTGAAGATATCTTTTCCCCATTCTAATATTTCTCTGGAATTGATTACCCCTATTCTGAACTGTTCTTTTTGGTGTGTTAACATACTGTCTCATCCTAGATGTTTTTCCCTTAGGACTACAGTCATAATTACTCTGCATTAAGAAAGGTCTTCAAATTGGTCTTGTTGCTATGGCAACATTAGCTTTACAAGAAACTGCATTTATGAATGATAGGTTTTCTATGTCAGAGTCGAGCAATCTGTTTTCTCCAGATGTATTGTACTGTGGCTCAAGAAGTACTGTTAAGGGGAATAATCTATGAAGGAGAATCCTTGGATTGGTTAGGCCCTTCTATAGTCCGATATTGTTATCCCTACCAATTTGGACTAAAGTTTACATTCTGAAACCCGACATGGTGGTCTGGTTCATTGTAGGTCTGTTCTTTGCTATGAAATCAGGAGATGCACAGATATATAGGCCTACCCATGAAGTTTCAGAATTAGGGAGTCAAGAGTGAGTGTGCAAAATGGAATATTTGACGTGGGATCAAACAGTTATTTCCCTAGTGTGATTTTTTTTATTGCAAAACCCTGCTAATGGCAACTGTTAGCTTATGGAGGGTATATTTGGCCGTTTAGTATTCAGTGTTGACCAGAGAGATTTTGAATCATGGTGGGTTCACCCAGCCAGACAAGTGCCCTCCTTCATCATGGGCTAAACCTTGTCTCAGGATGCTAAGTGTTGGGTACTAATAGCTGAAGGGTTTTACAGGATGGATGATCCACTTAGGTGAATAACTGACCTTTGCCCCAAGGTCATAGGTCACAAGGTCATTGTGCTAGAGGTCATTGATCTCTGTCAAGTGCTTCTGCTCCCACATCCTGTAATTCTCATGTTAGATATATTGTTTCTTAGGGTGTTACAATAAAGTAGGCACTGAAATAATAACATGTTCCCTTTGGCTTAGTCAGACCAGAAGTAATGCAGATCAGTGTTTTTTTTTATACAGCACTTCAGAAAGCTTGTTCTGTCTTTGTGTGGTCATATTCATACAATATCTGTCAACCACCGTGGGCTAGATTTTCATAATTTACAATAATTGTCATGTAACACTATTTAAATATGTGAATTGTTTTCCTGTATATTACGTGGCGGTTATTGCAATCCTGAGCAAAGAGTGACTCACTTGTTGAGAAAATCATCCAATTTCACTTGTGAAATACATTGTGAATACCTTTGGAAATAAATGCCCTCGTTTTTTTTCTTTTTTTACTTAGTTTTGATATTCAAGTGACATCTGAAACTCATAAATACCTTTCTTTATTGTCCCTCATTGGTTTTTATGTCGCATGTGTTATGACGGTTGATAAATTATTCAAAAATGAAAATAGAAAACATGCTTTAAAGACTCTATTAGTGTGTTAATATGAAAAAGATTAATCTCATATATAAAATACAATGTAAGTTTTCTAGGGAGGTCACCACATTTGTGGTTACACTTGGACGAGCAACTTAAGGAAAGAACTAAGATTAAATCTTTTACAAAAAATTACTGTCGACATGTGATCAATTCTTATTAAATATCATTTCATTCTTTGTCACAATCACTTCACAATCCATATCCATGACCATTTTCATTTTCATCTAATCAAAATTAATCTACCTGATAATATATAGTTATAATTAATAATCTATAATTTATAATTTATTTCACTTATTATTAACGGGAGTAGCAATTTTCATAGTTACTTGTAACTCGGCTACTTACCCTTTGATGCATTTGTTTCTTTTTTAAAAAATATGTCTGATTTATTGTATGTAATAATTGAAAGGTGACTGTATGTACTTCATGCATCTATATAAATAAACTAATTCTAAATTCTAATCCAACATTTGACGGTTTACAAAGTTGCCCAGTTTTAACTGTCACAAACTCTTCCGAGAAGTTTGTATGATATCGGTCTGCACTGTACATTCCTTTTGCTTCAAAGAAAAGTTCCCCGTTCTTTTGCAATACTATTAACTTCATTTAAAGGGTACATGATTGTTGACATCATTTATTGTTTGATCTCTAATTAAAGCCCAGTGTCATGTACATCTGACAATTTCGTGTGATGAGTGATAAATATTCGATGCCAAAAAGTGCGTTCTGTGTGTTTTGCAGTGGACCTTCCCTTGTTGACACTATGAAAAAGTTGCTGTCATACTTTTGGAATTTTAATGAAGGCAAATCTGTTCTCCCCTTGAGCAAATGGGCTGGCTTGTCATTTGCAGGAGAAAACTTTCAAAAAAGTAAAAACGAAGAAAAAATTGGATGTGTACTATAGTGATTGCCTATAAATGCTTTCCCCCTTTATCATCCTACAGTGTATATATATTAAACGCAAAACACTCCAGAATAATCCAGATAGTAGTTACAGTTGATATATTCACAGTGAGATGATATGTAGTGTTTAATTTCAGTCATGAGCTTTATATAAGTGTGTGCCCTATATGTAGAAAATGAAGCCATTGCGGTGATTTGAAGGAAGTGGAAACTTTTACGGAAGTCAAATCAAGAAACTTATTGACAGTCATCACCAGGTTGAACGCAATTATGAAAGAGTTTATCTACCACCAGTCTGAATGATACTATAGTTGTGGTGTGTAAAACCATTTTATGCAGGAAGTAAGTGACTACCTGGAAGTGTTTCTCTGGTGTTTATGTAACACTTCCATTAATATAGTGATATATGGCCGTGGGTACATTGAGTTCTACAGCTTGGTACCTATCTCAGTGGTAGTGTGCATGGCTGCTAACCTATGACCTGGATTAGATGTATGATCTGGGCATCACATGTTAGATGGACGTGTCATCCTCAGCCAAGAATGCGCCTCTCCTCATTACCGTGGACAATAATCAGTGCAAAATACATAACATTGTACAAATATTGGATGGGAAGAAGTCCAATATAGAGTAGGCCTATAATTGGATGGAGAAAAGTTATTTGCGGGATTTGCTGCTTAGATTGTCTTTTTCCTCTCTCAAATGAAAAGAATAAAAATAACAAAATTAAGAAGGCATCTGATTCTTAATACCACCCCAGGCTTACATTACAGACAGCCGTAATTTCAAAATTTAAAAAAATTAAGGAGCAGTTAATGGTGACGTCACCATTGTTGGTTTGGTCTCATGACGTCACCAGTTGTGATGTCACAATAACAAGTTGACCATTGGGACTTCACCAGTGGTGATGTCACAATTGAACAACATGTAGTGAGGTGATTGTTCTTCTGCGCCTCATCCAATATAACTTTTCTTCATCCAATTATACTCTATATTGGACTCCTTCCCATCCAATATTTGTATAATATTACCCTCCCAACTGCGGCACATTAAGGCAGTAGGTACATGTGTTTCTTGAATATTTTTACCCTGACCCACAGTGCCCGTGCGACACAGATAAGTTCCCGAAATATGATGGTTCGATGTCGGGGTTAGTTACTGCACCCAAAAATTACATTAGAACTAACAGGATTGTGTTTGGTCTGAAGGGCTTTAAGTTTCTTGTATTGAACTTGCATTGATCATGCCATTGAGGGGCTGTGTTTGCGCAATATCTGGTTGCTCCGAACTCAAATACATGGCACATGATACCAAGTGATTTTCAATTATGTGAACAAGTTTGTGGAGGGTTGTAGCCTGGGGAGATTGCCTGGAGCTAGCTACTCATAAACAACTTGAAGCAAACTGCAAACTGAGCAGGTCAACTCAAAATTACGGGTATGTTGTTGGTTTTGCCAAGCAAGCATATCTTCCCTTCTTCTCTTGGACCCCAAGGGGTTCCATGACCTTGACGGTTGTATTTAGTGGTTTTAGACTGATGATCTCCACTCACAATATACATGTGTAAACTGCTCACACAAAATGCATCCTCTTGTCCTTGGAAAGAAGAGCAACCGAGTCGTCTATTCAACCAAATCACAGTCTGCCTGAGGCCAATACAATATGTGCTCTCTTGCGTAAAACCTTTTGCTAGCTTTTGTTTCTCATATCAATTTGAGGAAAAAGAATAGGAAGCAGTTGAACACACGAACATACACACACGCATAAAAGGCAGTTAATTAAGATATTAATGGTCTGTTGATTTCTGGCCCTCTCATAAAATTTTGTTGGAAAGTAAGGTTAGACCAGGTGTGCCTTCTGATTAAGAGGTTTTTTCCACTCTGATATTGCATGTTGTTGAAGTCATCGTTTACAGGGCAGAATGTGTACGACACAATGCCATAACAAGTTCTCTATTTAAGTATGTGCCTCAGAAATATGAGATGACCTTGACCTTTTTGACATGTGAAGACTGTTAGACCTTGAAGGGACAAAACTACAATGATGAGAGCCCGGAATGGCCATTAGCAGCTGACCAGATCAGATAGAGTTGATTGCTTTGTCACATACTCGCCATAACACAACATGCAATGTAACTTTGCTGCACATCATTTCTGACATTATCATCTTGTTATGCCTGACATTGATGCCCTCCGTCATAACAACGTTCGGCATGGAAGTATGATTTCTGGCATTGTAGCATGTACAACTGGAGTGGGAGGTAGTGAAAGTGTTCTCCATTATTTGGCAATATTTTGCCAGTTCCTGGCAGTGTCTTACACAGTTTTAGATCGATATAGCCCAATAAGGTGCTGCAGAGGCGTAAGACACAAACACACAAACACAGTTTTAGAAGCAAATTTCAGAAGGAAAGAAAAGAATAAGGAAGATCAGCTTGGGTTTTTGAGCCATGCTGTTGATAGTCATAACCACTCTCGTGACTATACTCTTACAAGAATTACAGGATGTGCAAGGGGAAGCACTTGGCAGAGATCAATGACCTATAGCACAATGACCTTGTGACCTATGACCTTGAGGCAAAGGTCAGTTATTCACCTAAGTGGATCATCCATCCTGTAAAACCCTTCAGCTATTAGTACCCAACACTTAGCATCCTGAGGGTTTCTGAGACAAGGTTTAGCCCATGATGAAGGAGGGCAGTTGTCTGGCTGGGTGAACCCACCATGATTCAAAATCTCTCTGGTCAAGACTGAATACTAAACGGCCAAATATACCCTCCATAAGCTAACAGTTACCATTAGCAGGGTTTAGCAATAAAAAAAATCCATGACGATGCTACACTGGGGAAATAAGAGTTTGATCCCATGTCAAATATTCCATTTTGAACACTTGCTCTGACTCCCCAATTCTAAAACTTCATGGGACCATGGGTAGATACATTCATTTCATGATTTCACATCCTACCAAGACATGGGAGTATGCCACTCAGTATGTGATTTCATAGTTAAGAATAGAGCTTTATTGAACTAGACCAAGCTGCCAGGTTTCAGAATTTAAACTTTAGTCCAATATGGTTATAACCAAACGATAACCAGATCAGACTATACATGTAGAAGGGCCTATGAAATGCATGGATTCACCTTCATTGATTATTCCCCTGGACACAACTTCATGAATTGGAAGAGCTTTTTATGAGCCACAGTACAATACATGTACATTCGGACAAAACAGATGGCTCAACTGTGAAATACAAAACCTATCATGTATAAATGCAGTTTCTTGTTCAGCTAATGTTGCCATTGTAACATGACCAATTTGATGCCCTTTCATAATCGTAGAAAAATTTATGACAGTCGTTTAAAGTGAATGGGATGTGACAGTCTGTAAGCACAGAAAGTTGGCAGTTCATATTTCTAGGCTTTAACGTCTGCCCTTCCTGCTTAGTAATTTCTCTAAAAGACTCCCTATTTGCTTTTACTATACTTTTTCTTTGTACTTTCTTCTGTAAATTTAAAAACAAAAAAGAAGCGTCTCACAATACCTTGCCCTAATTCCACCTCGGAAGCAATTTTTGTGCTGTTACTGTGAAAGGCGACCCAATAAAGCAACTAAGGCCGCACGCACAAGTCTATTGAGCACAGACTAAACACAGCGACTGAACACCACTCTGGCAATCTCTGTTTTCCAAAGGACTTGGCCAACTTTCTAAGTCTGCCCTGAATGGTCTGTCTCTGAATCAACTATGTGGTTTAACTTGACGAAACTTCAGAAGCGGGGCTGACAGGAATGCAAGCGCTATAATTTAATTAGCTTTCACTTTAACTAAAGGATCTTTCTTGCTTTTTTTAAGGGTTAAAAGAAGATTCACTAGATAGTTCAAACAGAGAAGCACTAACCTTGGCAACAGGAGATTAAATTAGGTCCTAAAAAAGGTCCACAAAGCATCAGATTCAATTTCAATCTTTTTTTCTTGAAGACTCAAAAGCGCAGCATTCAACATGACATTAAACACAATCATGGAAAGTACATGTAACTATTTTGTTGATTTGCCTTTCTAGTTGTGTCTGTATTGCGATGTTTGAATATCTGGCCAATATGACATACAGTGCCGCCTGTAAGTAAGTGAAACGCATGATATTGTGCCATTGCATCAATGTTAAACATCCTTAACCAAAATGCGTCTGGAATGATGAATGCTCATCCGATGAGAGGAAAACATTTTGGGTCATAAAGGCCGGTATGTGAGGCAAGTGGGATAAAAATAGCAGCCCATTTTCTTTGCTGTAGTTGGAGTTAGGTATGGGTAAAAGATAAAAAAGATAAGATAAAACTTTATTTAACATCGGTGGTGACAATTAAAGCAATCAACATAAGCTACAAGCTTTTTACGGACAAGTTAAAATAACAAAACAAGTTGAAATTATGAAGTTATGTACAAATGAAAAATGAGTGAAATGTAGTTGCCATTCTGTTGTTATTTACTCATATAAATTGTTGCAATAATATCCATGACATAAATATATCAATTACAATGAGTTTCTCAGACATAATATACAAGTTCCACAATCGCATTGATTGAAGTAGTTGCCTTTCCGTAAGGCGAACCTGAAGGACCCAATGTCGTCCACTGGCTATTAAAAGGTTGTAACTCAACAAATGACATTTTGAGAAAAATGCAAAAAACTATCAAGAGTGTCTTATGGGTTCATAAGGGCAGGTATGTTGAAAGTAGGGTAACATATGTTGACAAATCAAATATTGTAGTTCATTTGGAGTGTTTTACTACGGATTTAATTCATATATTTGGAATAAATAGCAAAAAAGTGACTTACAACCTTTAATTCTTTCTGAATTATTAAGATCCAGTGCAAGAAGGATGTAAGTCAAAACTTCAAATGACCTTTTTTCCAATTTCAATCGATATTTTCCACCCTTGTCCCATCCAAAAACATTATGTATGCCATTACTTATCATATGGTTGAGTTTCAGGCTATTTTAAACTAAATTTTGAGTTACGCCCTTTTAAACTTTGCCAAATTTGTCTGAAGTTTCAGGACTGCCTGATGAAAGGTCGTAAGTGCTTCAATATCAAAAGGTTGTATGTCAATATTTCATGGATACTGCAAAGACAACGCTGCAATAATTATCATTTGAAGCAATTATTATTTGAGAATTGTCTTAAAATGGGGTATAAAAGCCTTTAGCATTTCAAATATCCGTATTTATGTTATTATGATCCAACTCCAAAATCCAAACTGATGTGAAGTATTATTTCTTTAATGTTTATTGTTTATTTTATTACTCCAAACCAAAAAAACAGAATTTACTCTCTTTTTTTTTCTTCTTCAGGGAATTAAGTTTGAAGATGGTATTGTAATCAATTGGGTAACATGTCTGTCCACTGGGCGGGCGGGCACGCAGGCGGGCGTGCAACGGGTGGATTGAATATTTTTGGGCCAGTTCTCAACCCCAATTGCACGTACAAGGATTAAATTTGGTACACATGTAGCCTATATGGTCTAGTTGTGCTTTTGATGGCCTAATTGGTGGATATTTGATACTTTTGTAAATATTGAGAAAGAACTGAAAATATTATAAGTTTTTGTTTCCGCTCCATGACTCAGTCACTAATGCATGTACATGGTTGAAACAAACCCTGTAAGATTCTGACACCAACCAGTTATCAGCATTGTAATCACTATGTGGAGAAAGACCAAAAGTCACGGGATGCTGTAATGCGATCTTGCATATAAAACTGAGGGTGTATGTGGTGCATGGCAGAAAGTGTTGAGTAATCGCTGGAAACTCTGTAAAACTTGAACCATTGGACATAAGGTTCTGAAGGTGGAAGGTCCATCATTAGTTTTCAGTATGTTTTTGTACAATTGAAAGTGATTGCCTTCGGCTTCAAGTACTCAGCAGTTGGTGAAAACTGGGGATGATGTGCACATTGAGGGCCACAATTTGTGCGCAGCATGTAAAACTACCACCATGCACAATTTTAACCCTTTGTAAATTGAAAAGTGCTGCACAAAAGAAAAAATTCAATAATGGTGAATAATTGTACAGCAACTAGTCAGTTCTTATAACAAAGCGCTATTCTGAAAAAGGTTATGTTTAAAACTGACCAAATGAATGTTTGGTAGTGTCTGCACTAATGATTTGTGTAAATCAAGCACAACTTCAATTTGAAACAACCAACAATTTTCATAACTGATCAATTCTATGACTCCGTGTGTAATTTGATGAAAGAAATTCAACTTTTGTCTAATTTCACACAAAGAATGTGAACGGACACCAGATGATATTGCTTTTGTCTGTTTCAAACACATTTTTACAGTTTTGAATTGAACTATGAACAATGGCCTATCATCTGATTGTTGAACGATATTGGTAATTGATTTGGGAAAATCTACAAAATGTTACAGATAGTCCTAAATTTATTACATTTTATTATTTACCATGGAATATCGAATTCAACATTACTGTTGCATCAGGGAGGTCATATTATATCTACCAGTAGCATATTAGGCTAAAATGCTAACTCCTATAACATTAACTCCCAATATTCAATATGTAAAACATGGGTTACCTGCCGTAAAATATAATCTGAATAATATTTGATAAACCTGCACTGTGGACAGTTTCTGTCATCCATGCTGAGGAGACACATGGGATTTGTGTCATAAGATGATATTAACATGTGGACAAATGATTAAGTTACCTGTGTCTATTAAAATGGAGGCTCCACAAAGACTGGGATTATTACGTTCAGTGAACTTTAGTTCTAAGGAGGTATTGTAATCACTTTGGTCAAATGTTGTCCGTCAACCGAGCGGGCAGGCTGGCGGGCGGACAGCTAGTTTTGAATTGAACTATGAACAATGGCCTATCAATTTTCTTTGCTGTATTTGGAGTTAGGTATATTGGTCAAAGTCTTTGATAAGTAAGTGAACCACCCTTCCCTATGATATAATATTGGGCCTGTGTTTCACTTACTTATCAAAGTCTTTGATCCATACCTAACTCAAACTACAGCAAAGAAAATTGGCTGCTATCCCACATGCCCAGACGAAAACTTGGCCACTAATGCATGTGCATGGATGAAATTGATACCCATATGATGTTGTTGTGTCTTGTGATGGCCCGATTGATGGATGTTCTTCTATTTTTCAAATATTGATTTAAAAAGTTAAAAATTATCATTTTTACTTCCCGGTTTAACCTTGACCACTATTGCTGGAACAAACTGTTCATATATGATTTTTTTTTGTTTTGTTTGTTTTGTGTTTTACGCCTCTGCAGCACCTTAGTGGGCTACATCGAGGCAGGCTATCGCCGTATGATGATGAGATGAGAAAACTGTGAGTCTGGCACATACCCTATTAATTCAGGGACGCCCAGGGTCTTTCAGTTGCCCCAGCATAGAACACTGGATACAACCCGCCTCCATTTAATGTCCCATGGGCTCAGACTAAAGTGAGTTCCCGGGGTGAGATTTGAACCAAAGCCCTCAAAGCAAGTTGACTAGTGCACTTTCATAGACCTGTTCATATATGAAATCTGAAAAATAATAATCGTCAATGTATTTTTGTAAATTTGTATAGTTAGGCCTTTCCATGGTTTTACAAACACTAATAACTGTAAAGGTCTCATTGCATCTTTTAAAAGTGTTGTTTGCTGCTACACTGCCCATGTTGAATTAAATGCAGCTACATTCAAAGAAAACGTTCCTACATGACCCAATTTGTCTGGAAAAATGAAATAGAGTTTAGTTCTGTGCCTTCAAAATGGTCAGATTTTTGACAGCTCTCAAGAAGTTGCAATCTTTCCACCCAGATAACTGAATTGTAATTTTCTAAATCCTGGAAATAAAAGGTTGTAAGTGTGACTTACAATCATATCAAAGGGAATAATTGAATGCAAGAAGGTTGTAAGTCTCACTTGCAACCATCTCTGTTTCTCACAGTTGAAGCATCCCTGGTCGTAAGTGGGAGTTACAACCTTTTAAAAAAAACGACATCTGTTTTTATGGTACTTACGACCTTTTAAAAATATGTAATCATGTTAACGCAAAAAGGTCGTAACAGAAAATTTTCAATTTCTCGGAAACTAAAAATGATATTTTTATGGAATTTTCACAGAAAGATGCGGCTTATTTTTCTTTATCTATTCCTTTAATACTGCAGAAAGGTCGTAAGTGGCACTTACAACCTTTTAATAGCCAGTGGACGATGTCTTCTGAACATTTTACATGAGAGGGCAGCACATTCCATAATGAAGGACCTTGATAACTAATTGACTTCTTGCCATATTGGATCGTGTTAAATGCTGGTTGGACCAATTTGTTATTGTCTCGCATATTGTATGAAGTAATTTGTTTATCAAAAAATGAGGTATCCAAAGGGGGTGCAAGGCCATGTAGTACCTTAAAAACAAACTCAACAATGTTGTTTTAGAAGTTACGTGCAACATCCTTTTGTCTGTTTTAACCAATAGGTCATTATATGTACTTTCATAATCATTGTAAACAAGTCTTAAAGCTCTTTTATTTAGTTTTTCAATTTTTCTATCGTGTCCAAGTGAGTAGGTTTGGTAGACTATTGAACAATAGATAAAGTTTGAAGCCACAAAAGCCTCATATATCCTAAGTCGTCCTTCATAGTCAACATATTTACATAATCTTTGGAGTGCATCAAAGTCTTTGGTAAGTAAGTGAAACGCAGGCCCAATGTTAAAACATAGGGAAGGGTGGTTCACTTACTTATCAAAGAGTTTGACCCATACCTAACTCCGACTACAGCGAAGAAAATGGGCTGCTATTTTTATCCCACTTGCCTCACACATCGGCCTTTATGGCCCACTTTGTTTCCCTTTGATCCGATGAGACTTCATACCTCCACAAGCAGTTTGGCTGAGGATGTTTAGCATTGATGCAATGGCACAATTTCATGCGTTTCACTTACTTACAGGCGGCACTGTATTCTTTGTCAGGAAGTAATTTATCGGTTGTCTTTCACACTTGCAGCAGTGTCAGTAACTATGCAGGGTAGTTAATATATTAACACATTGTGGTTCATCCCTTTTCTGTGCTGTTTGGTGATTCAGACATATATCAAAAATGTAAAAATATAGTATGAAAATGCAAAATGTGGAGCAGGAGTCCTCAACATGTTACACATTTAAAATGGTCTGATTGATTGGCCTATATGTTGTTCTGTCCCCTTATCCTTTCTACCAACTTGGGATCAGCTTAAGGGGGAGTGGCAAGAGACAGATATTCAATTGGGATACATAGGAAATAGAAATGGAGAGATGGATACCTGAGAGAGCTCTAGTGGATTTAGATTAATCAATCTCTCTGTCTCATAAATCAGGTATAACTATCACCCAGAATGGCTTACAGGACTGCATTCTACAGTATCTACCTATAGATATACATTACACACCATTATAAAAGTACTTTCTTTGCATGTCACTTACTTCACCAATTGTCAGTGCCAATGCATACTCAGATGATACTCCGCTTCTGTATGACAAAACTGGATGGAATGGAATGGTATTGCTCACAAGCAATGTGTACATAGTCAATATGGTTGAGAGTCACTTTAAATTGGAGAGGAAGCAGATATAGGCATACAGCAAAAGGTAGGAAGAGTTCCAATGAATTAGGCCTATGTGCATAATACATTTACCTGGTATCTCATTCTGTGAAAATGATTGTTCAGAAAACGGTTGGAAAGATAAACTTGACTAAATGTGAGCATACTATGAGAATCAAGAGAACTGTGTTACCTCATATATATACGGTACATGTACCTGGCACAGCAACTGATTCCAGCAGCTCTTGCATTATAAATTAACTGTAGCTTGGTATGTATCTTCTGCATTACTTTAAAATGAACAAAATATGTTTGTGCTTGTTTAAAAAGATCGGCAATATTATCATTTTCTAATTAAGTTATGAAATAATTTAATAAACTGCATGCCTGTCAAGCCAGCACTAAATGTCTGACCAAGGGTTTGCAAGCAAGTACTTTGCCACAAAGCTGCTCCTCATCCGCAGTTCATTAATTGCGAAACAGACGAGAAAATGTCCAAATCTTAATGCATTGCAGCAATTAAATAAGATTGACATTAATCACAGAAGCAGAAAACACTACACCTTGAGGGCATTTCATAATTCTTGCTAATGACAAAACAAATAGGTGAAGCAAGGGGATCTATCATGGACCAAATCAAGAAGTTATTACAAGAATGACCTTGAAAGGTCAAGGTGAAGGTCAAACTCAAGGTTAAATTTAAGTAAAATGTAAAAATGAAATATTCAATCAATCATAAGCAATTACTGAATTGGTATTTCAATTGCGACTAACAAAATTTTGAATTGACTTCAATTGTTGTTTTTACAGCTGAAGAAAGATGAGTGATTACCCAAATTCTAAAAGTGATGTCATAAGCAAGACACAAATTCACAATTTGATGTATCCTCTGTCCCGAAACTTAACTCACCAGGTTATGAGAGAATGAGTCATATATCAGTAGGGCCTATATCGCTCACTTTCACTTGACTCAGTGAACTATGTCACATATTTTTGTGACAAATTGACTATTTCCAATGTAAAGGAGGGGATCTGCATAATGGATCCAGATCAGGGTTCGCGTTCAAATAAAATCAATTTATAATTCATTCACATATGGATAGCTACCAGCCTAGGAGTAGTACTGTATGTTTCCATCATGGCAAAAAACCACATAATGGCTGCAGAACTATCAAATACATGCATGTCATGAAGTCCAGTGCACATCTCAGGCTATAAACCTTGACTTACTTTTTTGCATTTGTATGCTCTTCTTAGTGAGCCAAAAATAAACTCCCCGAGCCCACAAACAAGATCATTACTTGTTTTACTTGTCCAGTGGTTGCCCAAATTACACAATTAAAGAAAGGCATAAAATAAGATCAGAAAATAACTAGAAGATTTTTTTATGACCTTGGCTTGATGACCTGTAGTTTTCCCTCATCAGTTAAAGTGATGAAGTAATGTTGGTTTGACCTTGAAAGGTGACCTTGACCTTTGACCTAATTGCTCTTACTAATCAGTGCAGTTGTCCACCTCCACAAGTTCGAAGGTTGGCGAGTAACAGGAAAAGTCAAGAATGTCTTGTGTGTTAAAAGAGGTGTGGAATGATGGGGAAGAAGAAGCAGAAGACAGAGGAGGATGGTCGGACCATCAGTGATAGAGTATTTGACGAAGGTTTTCATCACCCTTGCTAAAGAAAGGCCATGAAAGTTCTCCAAATGATGTAAATGTTTTTTTTCCAATATAAAAGGGTTCTTTGAATCAGATTAAACAATCATATATCAGAATGAACAGCAAAGGCAAATCATTATTTTGTCAAGTTCTCACTCT
Source organism: Platynereis dumerilii (assembly GCA_026936325.1). Classification (NCBI taxonomy): domain Eukaryota; kingdom Metazoa; phylum Annelida; class Polychaeta; order Phyllodocida; family Nereididae; genus Platynereis; species Platynereis dumerilii. Next base: position 45,379,955 of record JAPTHN010000003.1, on the reverse strand, counting down.
GGGATGTAATTATCTATAAACACATTTTGAGAAATAGCATACTTCTAGAATTAGGGTCTTGATGACGCATTCGGGGATTTCGAAATATTGTAATGTTTCAAATTATGCTAGGATTATAATCCTTCTTTCAACATGTTTTTTTTTACCCACATTTTAAAGCAATTTGAAAGAGTTTCTGGTGTACCAACTGCAGACAAACCCACTTATGTCTTATCCTTTTAGAAATCTGTTTATCACAAACAACTAATAAACTATTAACATCTTCAAGATTTGATATTATCACCATGATACACTGCAGTCATTTTTTTCAAAAATCACTAAAATATATTACATGAATACCAACCATAACAGTGTCATGATTTTGAGGAGAAACATAATGTTATTAAGGAGAAACATATTCTTATATAATACATAATTTATTGATGTGTAATCTCTTCAAAATTATACCCAAATTACAACCTTTCACTTTTCTTTCGCACAAACAGTGTCAGGTTTGCCTGAAGGTTTAGCAACATTGAACTAAATGGTTCATTCTTAGTCCTTAAGCTAGATGCATTAACATGACATGGTATTCTGATAGCCAATTACAAGGTCTGTTAGGCTGTTATGATCCAATCAAACATGATGTCCTCAGCCACTCCAGTTTAGCTTGAATCAATGCCATTGATATAGGCTTAAAACTTCACAAATCTCTGAAAGTGTTGTCATGAGACTGGTTATGGCCAAAAACCATGGCTCACACACAAACATAAGCAAATAATAGACCGTCAATTGTCTTGGTCCATGCACAACACAAGTTCTTCCCATTCGAGATTTTCTAAAACTATGTTAGACACTGCCAGTTATTGGCAACATAGCGATAGATAATGGTGAGCATTTTCACTGCCTCTCATTCCAGTTGTACATACCACAATGCTAGAACTGGTACTTCCATGCCGAACATTGTTATGACGGAGGGCATCGATGTCAGCCACAACATGATGATAATGTCAGAAATGATGTGCAGCAAAGTTACATTGCATGTTGTGTTATGGCGAGTATGTGACAAAGCAATCAACTCTATCTGATCTGGTCAGCTGCTAATGGCCATTCCGGGCTCTCATCGTTGTAGTTTTGTCCCCTCAAGGTCAAACGGTCTCCGCATGTCAAAAAGGTCAAGGTCATCTCATGTTTCAGAGGCACGTACTTAAATCAGGAGCTTGTTATGACATTGTGTCATACACATTCTGCCCTGTAAAAGATAACTTCAACATGCAATATCAGAGTGGAAAAAACCTCTTAATCAGAAAGCACATAATATTATGGTCTAATCTTAATTTCCAGTAAAATTTTATGAGAGAGGCCAAAAATCTATAGACCATCGACATCTTAATAACTACCTTTTATATAAGAGTGTGGGTTTGTGTGTTCAATTGCTTCCTACCTCGTCAAATTGATATGAGACATAGAAAGCTGCACAAAAGAGCACAAACTGTATTGGTCCCAGGCAGACTGTGATGTAGTTCAATAGACGGCTTGGTTGCTCTCCTTTCCAAGGACAAGAGGATGCATTTTGTGTGAGCAGTTTACACATAATGTGACTTTAGATCATCACAGTCTAAAACAACTAAATGTAACCGTCAAGGTCATGGAACCCCTGTGGGTCCAAGAGAAAAGAGGAGAAGATATTTTGGCTTGGTAAAACCAACAACATACCCGTATTTTTTAGCCTGCTCATAGTTTGCAGTTTGCTGAAAGCAGTTTATGAGTAGCTAGCTACCAGGCAATCTCGGCAAGCTACAACCCTCCACAAACTTGTTCACATAATTGAAAATCACTTGGTATCATGTGCCATGTATTTGAGTTGGGAGCAACCAGATATTGGGCAAACACAGCACCTCAATGGCATGATCAATACAAGTTAAATACAAGATACTTAAAGCCCTTCAGACCAAACACAACCCTGTTGGTTCTAGTGTAATTCTTGGTTGCAATAACCAACCCCAACATTCGAGCCATCATATTTTGGCAACCTATCTGTGTTGTACAAGCTGTCAAGCACTGTTGGTAGGGTTCCGAATAAATATATATAGTATTCTACTCCCAAATGTGAGGGAGTTGGATGGGTGATAGGCCTTTATGTTCTGTATTTTTGCACTGATTATGAACCATGGTAATGAGGATAACAGCGTTCTTGCACAGGACGATACATCCATCGAACATGTGTTGCCCAGATTGTGCATCCAATCCAGGATATAAGTTAGCAGCCTGGCGCAGTGGCGCACTACCACTGAGATTGGCACCAAGCTGTAATACTCAATCGCCGTTTATCATCATATCACAATCAATGGGAATGTTGCAAAAGTCATAAGTATTAGAGAAACTCTTTCTCAGGTAGTCACTTACGTATGCGGCTTAGCGCTTAGTTCTTTATGATGGTAGCACACTCTAGTATCATTCAGACTGAGGCGAGAGGTAAACTCTTTTGCAATTAAATTCAACTTGGGGGCAATTTATAAGTTCCTTGCTTCACCTCCAGCCAAAGTTTCCACTTCCTTTATCACTGCTTAGGCTTCACTTTCTATATCTGGGTGCAATGATAATTTTTTAAGTGACTTATGTATAGCTCATGACTGAAATATACACTAAATAATATTATCTTAATGTGAATATATAAACTGGAAGTACCATCTGGAGTATGTTGCTATGTTGCATGTGATGATGCAATGTTGCTGAGGTATGATGAAGGGGGCAAGTTTCCTTAAAGCAATCACTATAGTACACAACCATCTTTTCTTTCCTTTTTCCTTTCTTTTATTTTTTTTGGAAGTTTACTTCTGCACATGACAAGCCAGCTCATTTACTCAAGTGGCAAACAGATTTGCCTTCATTTCATTCCAAAAGTTTGACAAACTTTTTCATAGCGTCAATGAAGGAAGGTTGACTGCAAAACAAGGAGAACATTCACTTTTTGACATTGAATATTTATCAATCATTACAAAAAAAAGAAAGATGTATATGACACTGGATTTTAATAAGAGATTAGACAAAAATAATGTGCTCTTTGAATTTAATTCCGTTGCAAAAGAACGAGAAACTTTTCCAAGAAGCAAAAAACACCGCACAGTGTACATCCCACTGATATTTCAGTTAAAGCTCAGGTCACATGACCACTCCTGTTGCCAGCTATAATTGCCCCCCACAGCCATTCCACTCACCCAAACTATCCACCTATCCTTTTTTTTTTGTCCCATACTTCAGATGGAAGCACTCAATGATGTAACTACTCTCTCATTTCTGTTTCCTTACTCCACAACTGATCTCCCACCAGCAGTGCATGAAACTGCATATCCCTCATATTTTACTCCTCCACAGAGGGAGCCATTGGTGGCAGCACCTACCTTCATCTGCTTTTTGTTGGACACACTGCCGGAAGATTACGCAACAGTCACTCTCCATTAACCTTTTTATTTTGCTTCCCACACAAACTTTTTTTGAAAATTGGTGTCACTTGGGGGTGTTGGGGGGGGGGGCAATTCAAGAAACCATAGAGTCATCAAGACCAAAGATCAATAATATCTCAAAATTGATTTATAGATTATGACTTCCTACACTGTAAAATTTTAAAACTGTGGTGAAGCAAAAATTTGAGCTGTCTGAGAATGTTAATAATTTTCAAGCTATGATAGCTCAATCTTATAAATTGTCAAGGTATGATAGCTCAATGCTGTAAGTTGTCCAACCGAATCATAACATTAAGCTGTGAAAACATGAAAGCTTCAGTTGTTGCAGATAGCTTGACATATCAGTCATGCCACATATAGCGCCATCTATAACAAGCACTTCTCATAAGACTGCATTTAGTTTTAGATAATTATTAGAGAAAAAAGAACATTTATATTACACTATCCCAGAGAAAAAATGAGTAGCACACCACTTTAGCTGGTTACTTTTTTTTTATCTCTCTTAAATTAATTTGTGGGAGTAATTAGATGCATGCTTTCACACGTCAACCAACATTTCCAAGTCAGAGTGTGTTCAAATAAAGGCTTCTAGCACTGTATACCACCTGAGATGAGCCACAGGCCATTGGGATTTATTCACAAGAAATTTTAAATCTCCTTGTGATGCAATGATTTTTGTTGAATGCATCTTGGGCCTGTCCATGATGTGCTAAAATGAAGCATACTGGATCCACCTTACTGGATCAGGTGGATCCCCTTGAGAGATCAAACAATATTTTGGGATTACAGCCCATATTCATAAATAACTTTATAAGACAGGTCACACAAATATAAATCAAAAACAACTAAAAATAAGTGACAGCTCAAAATTTTGAGTTGTGTCAGCTTGGATCAATAAGTCAACAAAACTCAATATTTCGAGCTGTAAGTCAACACAGCTCATTGTTTTGAGTTTTCTCAGCTGGAATACCTTAGTCAACATAGCTTAGTATTTTGAGCTATCTCAGCTCGGTATTTTGAGTTATCTCAGCTTAAGACATTAATCTATGTTAGCTCAATCAACTTGTGCAACCATCTCACTCAATCAATTGAGCTGAATCAGTGCCTCCGATTTTACAGTGTAGTTTGAGAACTTAACAAAATGATGATTTGCCTTTTCTGCTCCATCTTTGGAAACTATAGTTCAACCTTCTAAAAAGGACCCTTGGACATTGGAAAGAACCGTTTCCTTCTTTCTTAATGAGTCAGATTTCTGACCATCCTCCTCTGCCTTCTGGTTCTTCCTCCCCATTCCACACACCTTTCACCGCACAGGACACTCTTGACTTTTCCTGTTATGCCTAGTTCACACGGAGACGTAACAGAGGGTTCCTGTTGCGGCGTTTCTTATTTTTCCAGGAAAGTGGGAGGTTCTTAAGCTAGATTCAACAATTCGGCGACGATATTTTCGTCTACGGCGCTTCTTAAACTTCCTCGCCAAAAGTTCCTAGAAATCACGTGACCTTATGGTGAAGCAAGAACTTGCTTCACCAAAGATTCAACCTGTTGAATCTTGACGAAGCAAGAAGTCACGATGCAAAAGACCTGAAAGACCCCCAAAGTGCTTGGGCGAAGGTACAGACAGCTTGGGCGAAGTTAGAGGCAGGTTGGGCGAATTTAGAGACAGCTTGGGCGAGGCTACTTATCATTGAGTCAATGGAACTTCGGCGAAAAAAGAGCACAACTCGCCGACACAAACAGGCTGTTGAAACGCCGAAACAGCTACTTGCTTGGCCGTAACAGGTATTTGCTTGGGCGTAATTGAAGATTAGGACGAAGTAAGAGGATGCTAGGGCGAAGCAAGAGCATGCTAGGGCGAAGAAAGAGATTCCTTGGGCGAATCTAGTTTAACATTGAAGCAATGGAACTGCGACGAGGCTCCTCACAACTCGCCGACACAATTCTCTTCTTGTTTCGTCCGAAATTACGAGCGTTTCGGCGTAGAAAACGAGAGCCTCGTCGTAATAGGAACCATCAACGACGATTTATAATCTTTAATTGATTATATAATTGTCCAAAAATGACTTGAAACGCCGAAAATTGGCGAAACTTGAGTTCCTGGCACCTCTACAACTTCGCCGTCACTTAACCACTCTCGTGTGATCTAGGCATTATTACTCGCCAACCTTCGAACTTGTGGAGGTGGACAACTGCACTGATTAGTAAGAACAATTAGGTCAAAGGTCAAGGTCACCTTTCAAGGTCAAACCAACATTGCTTCATCACTTTAACTGATGAGGGAAAACTACAGGTCGTCAAAGCAAGGTCGTAAAAAATCTTCTCATTATTTTCTGCTGTTTTTCATGTCTTTCTTTAATTGTGTAATTTGGGCCACCACCGGACAAGTAAAAGGAGTAATGATCTTGTTTGTGGACTTTCAGTTTATTTTTGGCTCACTGAGAAGAACATCAAAATGCAAAAAAAGTAAGTCAAGGTTTATAGCCTGAGATGCGCACTGGACTTCCATGATGTACATGTATTTGATAGTTCTGCGGGCATTTTGTGGGCTTTTGCCATGAGTGCATACCAGTACAACTTCCCATATGCTAGTACTATAGTTATCTAGCTTTAAAAAAAAGGGATAAGTGAATGAATGAATGAAGGAATTGATATTTTCAGTCTTTGATGTGAATATGCAGAGATTGTCTGATTACTTTATTTACGGTATCTTTTTCTCCTACATCAACCTTTCAATAAATCAATAAGTCTTTATATTCTGAAAATGTCTGTCTAATCAACTTATTAATTATTATCTTGTAAACTGATCTATGATTGCTACTTATTGATACATTGTATATTGTATATGAATACATTTCAACTGACATATCCAGTTTTCCAGATGGTTACAGCGATGGAAATAAATGTAATTCATGCAGGAGTGCAATTTGCATCCTTTACTTTTGAATCAGTAGAGTCAATTTGTCACAGGAGATGTGTGACATTATCACTGACATACATCAAGAAGCAGAAAGCCCCACACCTTAAGGGCATTTCATAAGTCAAGTCATCTTTCTTCAGCTGTAAAACCATCATAGCGGACAATACAAAATGTTCTTAGTCGCAGTTGAAATTATAATTCACTAATTGCTTATGATAGATTGGTTTTTAATTTTTACTTGAATTTAACCTTGAGTTTGACCTTCACCTTGACCTTTCAAGGTCATACCCTTAATAACTTCTTGATTTGGTCCATGATAGATCCCCTTGCTTCACCTATTTGTTTTGTCATTAGCAAGAATTATGAAATGCCCTCAAGGTGTAGCGTTTTCTGCTTCTGTGATTAATGTCAATCTTGTTTAATTGCTGCAACGCATTAAGATTTCAACTTTTTCTCATCTGTTCCTCAATTAATGAACTGGCGGATGAGGAGCGGCTTTGTGACAAACCATTTGCTTGCAAAAGCTGGGTCAGAAGTTTCGTGCTGGCTTGAGAGACATGCGGTTATCAAAATATTTGGGTAATTTAATTAGAAAATGATAATACCATCTTTTTGAGATGTACTTCTTGCGGAAGGTTTGGAAATGGTATTGTTTTGCCATTAAATAAGTGTTCATATTTTTAAAGCATTCTATCGTAAGAATGTTTTACAGTACTTATGTTGTTAGTACTACATCATTGCTTAAATTCTTAATTTGATTAGAAGACATGTGTTCATTAGCAGAACGAACCTCGGCACATATGATTTTGTTCCATTTTAACCTTGATGTACAGTCAACAGCTACTGTTGTTTCAGATACTTTGTGATGTATGTAATGAACTGTGTAAAATTTTCAGTAATGTATATAATCCTGGAAGCTCTTATATGGTTTTGTCTTCCACCGTGTCAAAAGGAGCAACTTTCGAAGCCGAGATTGAAAGATGAAAATTACTGAAAATGTGACATTGGTGTCATCTCACTTCAAAATGTCATGAAAGCTTGACATTGAAATTAAAGCATTTCTTGTGGAGAATTTGGTTCAAATTATCTTGCTGAGACCAAGGTTTGCAACGATCTTAACAATTGATTCCTCATAATTACATCAACCTTTCTCAAAAGAGGTGCAATGCGGCCTGTTGGGTGAGGTGAGACGTTGCAGGTTTTGTCATGGCCATGGCAATGAGGAACTGGTCAGATCCTTCATAACTCTTCGTTTCACTCCACCTAGTAGGTGTATATGCATATACTTTCTATCCAGGCAGTGATGGCAATTTTCTAGTGACTTAACTTTATGACAATGAAAATTGCAGCCTGGTCTATACTCCCCGGGGAGTTGAGAAAGGCATGAACGAGACTAATAATGGTGTTGTTATTTTGAAGTCTGTTTAAATGGGTTTCCCAACCGGAATTATTAATTTAAAAAAAATCGATATTTCTATTTGAGTGGGAATTGTTCGTTTCAATTGGGATATTGAAAAAAATAGAGATTTCAAACCTGCGATACAATATTTCGAATTTAATCCAGAGGTATTAGGCATCTAAAAATGCCCATTGTCCGTATCTCAGAGTTTCTGAAATATTGTCCACTTATCAATGTCTGCTATCTATGAGCTTGCTTCGTACGAGTTGGTATTGTCTGCATCTAGATACAAACTGGTCATCTACCCGCTGGTATAAATCTCAAAACTTAATGCACCAAATCCAAATATCACCCTGCTCTTTGACAGCCAAAATACAAAACTGGTGAACAGCAGGAAAACGTCAGCAAATTGTTCTTATAATTTTCATGTGAATATTCAAAATTGTTCTTTTCTTTTTGTAGAAGTCAAGAGCTGGAAGTGGCAGGGAGGAACATCAGTGTGATCAGAGCAACCCATGGGACACCCCAGGCCAAAGGCATTGCCAACACTTCAGCCTTAAATGCAACTGATGCAGCCATGAGGGATGAGATGCAGACTACCTATCTGGTGAGTTTAATGCTTTCATTCTTTGCATAAGTTTATATATTAGCTAGTCTGCTTTCTTTGAAAACGAAGAGCTATTGTCGTCACTCACTCGTTGTTACTGTCGTTGTTATCTTTGTCGTTGTCCCGGTTAAGGTTTATGTAAGTGTCCATTTGTGAGCTTACTATTTCACTTAGAGCGATGAGATTTGGTACAGGTGTTGGTCTATTGGTGTTGATGAGGAATATAATTTTTATAGAAAAATCCAAGTTGGCCAAAACAAAATGGCCGCCATACTTGAACTGTCCGCTGTGACTTAATAGTTACTTAGGAGTTATGAAATTTGGTACAGGTATTGGTCTATTGGTGTGGGTAAAGAACATGTAGAGAAATCCAAGATGGCCACCAAGATGGCCACAACAAAACGGCTGCTGCACTTGAACTGTCTGCTGTGACCTTAATATTTCACTTAGAGTTATGAAATTTGGTACAGGCATTGGTCTATTGGTGTGGATTTGGAAAATATAGAGAAATCCAAGATGGTCACTAAGGTGGCTGCAACAAGATGGCTCCCATACTGGAAGTGTCTGCTGTGACCTTAATATTCACTTTGACTTATGAAATTTAGTATAGGTCTATTGGTGCGGATAGCAAATATGTAGAGATACGTAAGATCGCTTCCAAATTGGCTGCCGCAAAATGGCCATTCTTTAAATGTACACTATGACCTCAATGACCTCAATATTTCAATATGACTTATGAAATTTCGTACACATTAAACTATGATGGCTTCCACTACAGGTCAAGCCTATGCAGCTGTCAATACCTGCATGCTCATAACAATAGATTCCACATAAACAGACATGTGTTGAAACCGCTTTCGGTTCTGGTTGTTCATCAATTCAACTCTTCCATAGTTGTTGTGGCCTAATGGTTAATATGAAAAACAAAGTGAAATGTTGTCTAGGTAGCTTTTATTGTCTTGAAAGCGATCCGAAGGCGTTTTTTCATCCATAGATTGCTCTTTGTTTCATGTGAAGTGGAATTTGACACCACCAAGGAGTTACTGCTTATTCAAGTATTACAGGATTTTAGATGAACCCAAAAGAACAATTTTTGGTGTTATATCAAGGTCGTTCATATTAAGGTTTAGTGTTTTTGATCCGACATGCATTGTCTTTAGTAACTTTTCCAGCCTGTGACAGTTGAAATTTGCATGTTATTAATATTTTGTGTTGTAAACCTTTTATTTGTTCTTTTATGAATAAGGCTAACGTGCCTTTACACATTGTTGCAGCAGTTTCAATTTGCATTTGATCCTACGGTCTCTTTTTCGCTCTTCTTCGTAGCATTTTGGCTTGATTTTATTGGACCCAAAATGATTAATGGTGATGAAGTCAAAAGGCTCTGATTCCTCACATGGTGGTAAATGAGCAACATACTGACGACTCCTACTCTCCCTCCTATCTCATTAATCAAAGCTCATGAGCAGGGTGAACTGGCCTTAGAGAGATGCACCACCTCTGTCTATCTGTCTATCTGTCTATCTGTCTATCTGATACTACATCACCATCGCGATACCCTCAGAAAAATTGGACATTGCAGCAAATAAATTGTTGCCCCTCACCCGAACTTGCGATTTTTAAAATCTTCTCGATCAAGCAACTTTCTCAAGGGATGTCGGTTCACAGAAAGGTTTAGTCCACTTGATATGATTTGACAACTTTGCAATTGCCCGTTCTTGGATCAGTTGCTGATGAGCATGGAGTATCATACATATTAAACTAGACGCTACCTCAGTAATGATTCCTTTGCATTGGACCATACATAAAGAGTATCTCTAATAATTCTTTATCACTACTTTACCTTGTAAATGCGCACTGCGCAGCGCCTGATTTTTGTCGGAGGCCATCAAAATTCATTCTCATCACTCTGATCAGCTTGATGGTTGCGAACGAGCAAGGGATAATCTTATCATGCTTATAGTCGGTGCTAATTGCTAACAACGAGTAAAAAAAGAGCTGCGGTAATTAGCTTAGTCAGGGGAGAGAATATGTCCATTAGCTTCATAGAGGTGGTTTTTCCGCATGACTCTCCTACCCAAGGCTGAGGAGTCCTTGTTATGGAATGACCTTTGATCCGACGTCCAAGGTCAAACGCATTATCTCAAATGGCTAGCTTACGATTAACGTGACTTACGAAATGCTAAGTTGGTTTTATTTCACAGAATTTGCAAGAAATGGGCTAACAATTCGAGTGAATACCTTGGGGAAAATAGGAAGAAAATGTATAGGTGGTTGAATATTGAACTTTGAGAAAATGTGCCAGAATATTGTTAGGTCATTGTAAAACAATGTTCAGTGTCACTTATGATTCATTGGCATCATGTCTCTCTAAGTATCAACATTATCAATTACTGATACCTTTTCCAATGAGTGCAATATCTGCTTGAATTATGGTCTTGGGCTGGTACCCAAAAACTATTTTCGGTTTTGCCATTTTAATTGTTCGCAAAACCGAAAGCAAGTCTAGTAACGGAGTCAAGTTGTATTTGAAATGTCAGTCAGTGCCCTCATGCTGCTTGAAAGTAGGTAATGCTTTGCCATTGGGTCAATACTAAACATCCTTAACCAAACTGCCTGCGGAAGCATGGAGATTGTCAACTGATGAGACAAAAACATACTGTATCACAAGGGAAAATATTTATGGCATGTTGGATACAAATGGCTGTGGGTTTTCTTAGCTCTGCGAGCAGCTGCATATCGCTCGAAATCTTAATTAGCAAGCAAACCCCAACTCCTGACCGTAATTGCATTGGCCTCAGGTGTCACTTATGGCTAGTTCTCACGACGGCGATTTGAGAGCGACGCATCAAGAGAAGTCATTTCTTGGAAGGTTGTGGCGTAGAACGTTGGTTTTGGCACATTACGTAATCAATTAGTGTCATGTGCGACGCTTAAAGTTAGTAGCCGCGGTGAGTCTTGAGGTGTCCGCGGCGCTTCTTAAGCTTTCTTCGCCGCGTTACGCCTCTCTTTCCTCAGCGCAGTTCCAAACAGACGCGTCGCACTTTGTTTTGGAATTCGGCGAGGCTGCTTTTACTTC